>JAJPUD010018636.1:0-28305 GCA_023553655.1 Myrmecobius fasciatus | reverse complement strand
TGGATCCGTTCACAATTCCACCAACAATGTATTAGTGTCCCAGCTTTTCCACATCCCCTCCAGCATTCATCATTATCTTTTCCTGTTATTTTAGCCAATCTAGGTGTGTAGTGGTACCTCAGAGTTGTCTTAATTTGCATTTCTCTGATCAATAGTGATTTGGAGCAACTTTTCATATGACTAGAAATGGTTTTAATTTCATCATCTGAAAATTGTCTGTTCATATCCCTTGACCACCATTTATCTATTGAAGAGTGGCTTGAATTCTTATAAATATGAGACAATTCTCTATATATTTTTGAAATGAGGCCTTTATCAGAACCATTAAATGTAAAGATGATTTCCCAATTTGATGATTCTCTCCTAATCTTGTCTGCATTAGTTTTATTTGTACAGAAACTTTTTAACTTAATATAATCAAAATTATCTATCTGGTGTTCAATTAAGAGTTCCAGTTCTTCTTTGCACATAAATTTATTCTATCTCCACAGGTCTGAGAGGTAAACTATACTACATTTCTCTAATTTGCTTACAATATCACTCTTTATATCTAGATCATGAACCCATTTAGATCTTATCTTGGTATGTGGTGTTAGGTGTGGGTCAAGCCCTAATTTCTTCCACACTAGTTTCCAATTTTCCCAGCAGTTTTTGGCAAATAGTGAGTACTTATCCCAAAAGCCGGGGTCTTGGGGTTTATCAAACACTAAATTCCTAAAGTTATTGCCTAGATTGTCCTGATATCCTATCCTATGCCACTGATCGACTGCTCTATTTCTCAGCCAGTACCAAATGGTTTTGATGACTGCTGCTTTATAATATAGTTTTAGATCTGGTACAGCAAGGACACCTTCATCTGCCTTTTTTTCATTAATTCCCTTGAAATTCTTGACCTTTTGTACTTCAAAATGAACTTTGCTACTATTTTTTTTTAGATCTGTAAAATAATTTCTTGGGAGTTTGATTGGTATGGCACTAAATAGGTAGATTAGTTTGGGTAGTATTGTCATTTTTATTATATTCGCTCGGCCTACCCATGAGCACTTAATGTAAAAAAAAATCTTAAAGAAGGCAGAATCAGCCTTCAAATCCTCCCTTCTTCAAAAAACTTTTTCCAACCAATCTGTACCATAACACCAATGTCATTATTTACATGTTGTGTTCTTATCAGAATGTCAGCTTATTGAAGGAAAAAACTTTTTTTGGCTTTTCTTTGCATACCCAGAGTATAGCAAAATGTCTATTAACAATTGATAAATGCTTGTCAAATCTTAGCACAATATGTTGCTATTGTTCAGTTGTTCGTCATGTCCAATTCTTGTGACCCCACTTGGTATTTTCTTAGCAAAGATACTGCAGTGATTTGCTATTTCCTTCTCCAGCTCATTTTACACATGAGAAAACTGTGTAGAAAACAATGAGGCAAACAGAGTTAAATGACTTGTCCAAAGTCACACAACTAATAAGAAGATTGTGAAGACAGATTTGATACTAACTCAGTTATTTATTTCTGACTCCAGGTCCAACATTCTTCTCACAATTTCACTTAGCTGTCCTATTGTAGCTTAAGGAGAGTTCATCATTTTTACCAACATATATTTGTTAACCACCTGATTTATATTAAATATTGAGGTAAATTTGAGCAAATCTAATATTGCAGTTCTTTGTTTTAGAATTTCCTTTCTACTCTATATGGATTCTGCTCAGGACTTATTGTATAAGGAAAAAAAACAGTAACTTCCCTTTAGAAAGTATTTCATAAATATGTAAAAGATAATTTTTACATAATTCCATTGAAAGTTCTTTGATCAGTCCTGGAAAGATCTGAAATATATAGTGATAGAACGCAAATTTCTTTTTAGACATTAAAATAATGATTTTGGGAATTTTTTGACATCTGTCTACCTTAATAATAGCTTTGAGACTCTGTTAGCCCATTGTCCGGTTTCTGCTTTTTGTAAAATTATATCTCTTCTCCAATTATATTTCATTGTCACATCTTCAAATGTCTTATGCGTTTGCTTCCAAGAATAACAATGGGTTTTGCTGGGTGATTCTCACCAGTCTTCAGATAATCTATGCAGGTCCTAGAAATATGAAAATTAGCCCCACCAACAAGTTAGTGACTCTAAACCAATATTGTTGGTGTTTTTTTTTCAGACAATCATATTTTTTTCAGTCAACAAATAACTATTACCCACCAAAAAGGAAAAAAATTCACAGGAATTACTTCAAGTTTTTCATTTGACCACGTTTCAAGAATTGGAACCTCTAAAAACTAGAATGACTCTTAAATTGTACAGTAGATAGAGTACTGGGTCTGAAGGTAGGAAGACCTTTTTTTCTGAGTTTCCTCACATGTAAAATAAGGAGGAGAGGGACATCATTCCAGTACCTTTGCCAAGAAACCCTCAAGTGAGATCATAATAATTGGACATGACTGAAAAGTAACTCAACAACAAAAAATAGAAAACATTCTAGGCTTTTGTGAAATGACTGAATTCAAACTCAACACAAAATCCAAAAATAAGTGACTAGTACCTTCAGTTTTTAAATATTCTGAATATGCTTTTTATTCTACTTAATGTTGATGTTTATTTTATATTAAAAGTATAAGACTACTATGGTCTTTTTGAAGTACCACATAGGAAAATCTTTGGGATTCTATGGCAAGTGATTATCAACAGTAAACCTCAGATTTTTCTACTGTGCACCTCACATTTTGAAAATCACTTTCAATCTTACACTGTAAAATTTGAATGTGTTATTACTTTTATTCTAATTTCCCTGTCATATTAGAGATTATATATTTACTAGTTATGAAGACAGACAGTATTACTTTTCCCAGCATTTCCTCTTCAGCTTCAGGGTTTAGAAAATGGAGAGAATGAGTTTACCAAACTTGGACCACTCTCCATCTCTTCTATGTTCCCTACATTCTCTCACATCTATTTAAAAGTATAAATGCTGGGGCAGCTAGGTGGCGCAGTGGATAGAGCACCAGCCCTGAAGTCAAGAGACCCTAAGTTCAAATCTGGTCTCAGACACTTAACATTCCCTAGCTGTGTGACCCTTGGCGAGTCACTTAACCTCAATTGCCTCAACAAAATAATAATAATAATAAATAAAATTAAAAATAAATTTAAAAAAGTATAAATGCTAGGACAAACTATATTGATCAACCTTGTATTTCTACTTCTTTTCTGAGTGTTCTTTGTTTTAGAATGTAAGATCTTTGAAGCCTTAAATTCCAGGGTTTTTGTCTTCTTCAAATGAACACACTGTTCTAAAAAGAATAAATCCTCCTAAAATGTTGGTTGAAAAGCACCCTTCTCTGACATAGTTATCCTTGAACATGCATATCAAAAGTATATATAGAAAGTCTAAGTATATAGAGGGAAACAACAGAATGCCTTGGATAATACAGGAGTAGCATATTCCCAGAGGTTTCTTCTACTTTGCCTCTTGATTAACCCATATCACTTTTGGTCAATGTGCATATATTACTATGCATGTTATAATTCACATTTGTGGGTGCATGCAAAGCTTTCCTGTTCTTTCACCTCAAATAAACAGCAGAATGACCAGAACTCAAGTGTTTATATTAGAAAGACTTGTTCAAGTCCGAAGGCAGTAAGAATCCGTCTCAGCATATTCTTCTCAAATGCTACAAAGAGATGATGCAAGGCACACTCAACTAAAGCTGTCCTTCCCATTTTTTCTTGGTTTTCTTTTCTTGTACTTTGTCCTAGAATTGAACTTTGGCAGGTTAGAAGTGTGTTACAGTATGTTTTCCCCTTCTATCCAGTGGAAAGAAGACTGTGGAATTTCAACATTAATTTTGACAGAGATGACAAATGGGGGTTGCCATTTCACACCTAGTGTGTGAATATTTCAATGGCAAAGAGTCCAAGACTGTTAATTAAAAATGGGGATTGTTAATTGGGCCAGTGTTGCAGTTTTGTCAGCAGCTTCAGGTCCTTTCAGACCTAATTCCGTGGTTCCTTGTGGCCCGATGAGATAAATGCCTTTTATTTCTGGTGACGAAGATAGCAATTATGACCAAGATTTGTCTCTTTAACATGTTCATTCTATGTTTAATTCTTAGAAGTAAAGAATATGGCACAGGCTAAGAACTGTCTTAAATGCCCATCCATTATTTCAATTCAAACTATTTTTAAAACTAAACCAGCATAAAGAATATATTATTTTCCTTTGTGTTTGGTATTGTATTGCTTAGTGATCAAGTGCATACTAACAAAATGAAATGAAGAAATGAGCCAAATATTTGGGTAACTAAGAAAAAACAATTTCCTAAAGAGAAATCCTTTTTTTTAAGTGGAGGGTATTATCTATCAGAATCTGGATTGTTATTTCTATTCTTTACTTCATTTTGTTTTGTTCAATGCTTTACCTCATAAAAACTATAGAGTAAAAAAAAATGCCCACACTGTTTTATTCAGAGAACCTATTGCTAGTCATAATTGCAAATGGTCAAAAATGATATCATCCAAGTTCCTGGACAGTTTTGGTTATGATTCTTTAAGCTAATCAAATCTGCTCATTTTACAGATGAGAAAACAAAGATTAAAAGAGGCAAATAAACACAGTTAATGCCAGGGCCAATAATCAAAATTGTTCTTTTGGCTCCCAAATTCATATCCTTTCTGTTATACCACACAGACTTCTGATTTTCTCTTTAACTTGCTTAAGTAGAAGTCAAATATATTTTATTTCTTTAACTCAAGCAGGTAACTTGACTTCATATTATCTTTGAAATATTAGAATTTAAAAGATTATTTTAATAAATATTAAAAGTATCACACTATAATTAGAATGCTATCTTAGCAAATACTTATATTTGTAAAAAAATAGCAACATGGCAAAAATTAGAAGCAACTTATATCTTGAAGTAATTGATTCACATTTTAATTCTATGAAAAGTCAAACTAAGTCCTTGAAGATGGTTTGTTTGCAGAGCAAAACAAATGGCACAAATAAAGAATAACTCTTAGTAATATGAAATTATATATACATATTTTATATAATATATAATTTATTTCATCACCAATTAATGAAATATGATAATCTGTATAAAAATAGTCTTTTTCCCTGTCTCTATCTCTCTGCCTCTGTCTCTATCTCTCTCTGTCTCTCTGTCTCTCTCTCTTTGTCTCTGTCTCTATGCCCCTCTGTCTCTCTCTATGTCCTCTGTCTTTCTCTCTCTGTATCTGTATGTCTCTGTTTCTCTCTGTGTATCTCTCTCGGTCTCTCTGTCCCTCTGACTCTCTCTGTGCCTCTGTTTCTCTCTCTGTATTTCTGTCTCTGTGTCTCTCTATCTCTCTGCCTCTCTCTCTTCTATTTATCTTTTTCTCTTCTTTTTTTTCTATGTGTATTTAGTTCAAATATGTACCAAGATACTTACTATTTGTGTGATTCTAGGCAAGTTATTTAACCTCAGTTTCTTTAACTGAAACAGTTATTTATCTCTTATTGTTGTGAGGATCAAATAAAAAGTGTTTGGCATAATTCAAACAACTCTGAGGTACCAACTCTCCCCTATCAGAGTGACTAAAAAGGAAAATGATAAATATTGTCTGGGATATGGAAAAATTAGGGAACTAATGCATTGTAGGTGGAGTTATGAATTGATCCAACCATTTTGGAGTTCATTTTGGAACTATTCCCAAAAGGCTATGAAATTGTGCATACCCTTTGACCCAGCAATAGTACTACTAGGTCTATTACTAGGTATTCCAAATTGATTTTTTTTTTAAATTAATAGGACCTTATAAACACAAGAATATGTACAGCAGTTATTTTTGTGGTGGCAAAGAATTGGAAATTGAAAGAATATAGAATAGTTGAATTGTGATATATGATTGTAATGGAATATTTTAAGAAATGGTGAAAAGAATGCTTTCAGAAAAATCTGGAAAGACTTACACAAACTGATGCAAAGTTAAGTGAACAGAATCAGTAGAAGATTGTACGCAGTAACAGCTATATTGTATTATGTGATGATCAAGTAAGAATACAATATCTAATACAGTTCTGAAAGATTCTTGAAAAATACTTTCATCTTCAGAGAAAGAACTGATGAAATCTGCATGCAGATCAAAGCTTATTTTTTACTTTATTTTTTCTTTTTTGTCTTTGTTTTCTTTTACAACATGACTAACTAATGTCTTTTGTGATTGCTCACTTATAATCTGTATCAAATTGCTTGCCATCTTAAAAAGGGAAGAGGGGAGAGATGAATGGAGAGAATATGAGACTAGAAAAAAATTTTAAACAATGTGAAAAATTTTTACATGTAATTAAAAAAAAATAAAAAATATTTTTAAAATGCTTAGCATAATGCCTGTCATAAAGTAGCTGGAGCTATATACATGTTTATCCCCTTCCCCTTTTTGTCTCCCTTAGATACAGGGCACATGGAGTAGGAGGCCACATGCACACACATGTATGCAGAGACACACACACACACGCACAGACACACACAAACACACACAAACAAGAATGCTATTTTTCTCTTTATATTGTTATTCTCCAGAGCCATGTTTCTGCCATTCATCAAATGGAATCATCCTCTCTCTTTTTACACAAAGCAGATGGGGCAGAGGCCTTAGCCTGCAAACTTCCTCCCAGACTCACAACTGCATGGCTAATACCTGGCACAAAAGGAGTGAGATTGTCCATTCACTGCCTGGCCTTGGAGGGGGAGGGAATGTCAGCAATGGTTCTAATTCATGCCAACATGAAAATGATTTTTTTAAAAAATATATATTAGAACTTTTTTTTGCTAGGAAGCCACCAATTCATTTTTGTTTTTACCCATTGCTCACAATGAACTGATCATAATCACTATCAGTTAGGGCAGTCTGGTTTATATTCAAATTATTTTCCTACAGATGAGAAACCCAATCACCAGACTCAGGATATCCAGCCATTCTATAACAGACTTTCCCACAATGGAGCCCTGCTGATCAGTACTGTGGAGGTACATTTTAAATGTAGTAGGTATAGTTTTATAAGGCTTTTGTCCATAATCATCATAGTAGGATAGTTGGATTTTGCTGCAGAGCTAATTACCATACATGTGGAAGGAGTTTAGAGATGCAGTTTAATCCCAAACAAATGTGAAAATAAGCTTGCATTGTTTTGAGGAATGATTTACATTCATTATCATCTACTTAAAAGAAAAACATGTTTTTAAAAAATCATTGGTCCTTCCAGAAAAATTGGTGAGTACAGAATTTCCATATTTGTACTTTTAAAAATCATGTATTTCCAGACAAGGTCATTTATTTTTCAAATGTAAGCAAAGCCTAAGCTTCTATCTAAAGCTGTACATATTTCGACTTCAAATACACACAGATATCACTGGGCAATCCTTTTCAGCTTTGCATAGTGGGGTTAGTCTGTTGAGTGGAACTGATCATCTATCATATGACAGACAGCATGCTTTGTTTTGAATAAAAACTACATTTGGGGATAAATATAATGGAATCCCTTAATAATATTGACAATGGAAACTATTTAAATATCCATATTATTAGTGACTGTGATAGATATCATTGTGAGATGATGTAACTTATTTTCTTGTATAGATTTTGAAATCATTATAAGATCAAAGTCTTAGAAGGGACTTTAGTCCAAACACTAATTTATTTTTTAAATCAATAAGGAAACTGAGTCTCAAAGATGTTAAAGAATAGCATGGGGCATTAAAAAGAGGTAAAACTTAAAAGGCAGCTGGATGGCACAATGGCTTATGCATCAGCCCTTGAGTCATGAGGGCTTGAATTCAAAATGAGCCTTAGTTGCCTAATACTTCCTAGTTCTGTGACCCTGGGCAGTCACTTAATCCCAACTGCCTCACAAACATAAAAGATTGAAAAAAGTTGGTTTTGCACCTAATTATTACCTATGTGAATTTGCATAGGTATCTGAAACGTTCTAGTCATCATTTCTTCATCTGTAATATAAGGAGGTTGGCAATAATGAGCTCTAAAATCTCTTCCATCATTATATCTTTCTATACCACTAAAATTTCCCTAAAATCACATAAGTAGAAAGTGGGAAGACTAGATTTCTAAGCTTGGTTCTGTCTTTAAATCTAGCACTATTGTGTTAGACCTCTCCATTACAGTGGTTTAAGATTTTCTTCTGTATCTCATTTTGCAGATGAGGAAACTGAAGCTAATGGTAATGATTTATTCAGGGCCACACAAATGCCAGAGGCCAGATTTAAACTCAGGAAGATGAGTCTTCCTCTATCCACTGCACCACCTAGCTGTTCTACATTTGCTGTTATAATCATCCATTAATACAACCATTGTCTTCCAAAGATATGCCACTAAGCAATATATATCTGAATATAAGAAGAGATATTCTTTTTTTTTTTTTTTTTTTTTTTTTTTTTGCTTTTTGCTGAGGCAATTGGGGTTAAGTGACTTGCCCAGGGTCACACAGCTAGGGAATGTTAAGTGTCTGAGACCAGATTTGAACTCAGGTCCTCCTGACTTCAGGGCTGGTGCTCTATCCACTGCGCCACCTAGCTGCCCCAAGAAGAGATATTCCAATGAGGCTCAACTGATTTGAAGAATCAGATATCAAAGTAAATTTCTTTGAAAATGATTCACTCATCTAACATTTCTGACAAAGGATCATAGATTTAGAGCTAGGAAGGATATCAAAGGCAATCTACTCCAACCCCCTTATTTTACATTTAGTAAATCAAGGCCCAAAGATTTGAAATTTCTTGCAACAGGTAGTAAGGATCACAGCAGGAATTTAAATCCTGGTTCTCTAACTCCAGAGCTATTGCTCTTTCCACTGTACCATACCACCTCCTAAAATCTAAGTGGGGTGATGGTAGCAAAGGAAATGCTTTTGTTTCCAAAGTTGTATGCCATGGGAAAGGTCAAGATAAATCTAACATATATGGACAGTAAAACATTGTTCATTCAGACATTAATTCCAATTGTTTAGGACATTAAAAGCTAAAAACACCTTTGAAATTATCATATCTTTGTCTTTAAGTGAAAATATCATTATTCTTCTAATTGCCTGGCATGAATGTATTAGTATAAATTGATGACACTATTGAGTGAAATCTTTTGAGTAATCACAATATATGAAGTATTGTACTTGGTATATGTGCACACAGAAAGAGAGAGAGGGGGGTGAGAGGAATAGTGAGACAGAGAGAGAGTAGGGGAGACAGACAGATAGACTAACAGACAGACACAGACACAGACATAGATTTTCTAATAAAATAACCCACCATCTGTAAGTGCAGGAGGAACTTATCCTGAAACATTTAAATATTACATTTTTGGCCTACATCTCACAAAACAGTAGTGCACTGATGTTTAAATATCTAATACAAATAAAGACAATCATAAAGAATAGTTTGAAGTCATTGAGAACCTTTGTCTCATCAACCAAATCTGTGAAATTTTTCTTGTATTCAGCTATGTCTCCCCCCCCACCAAGAAATTGTTTTGCTCACCACTTTTAGGGTTTTACTCATTTCATACAAAAGATTATTTTTAACAATAAGTTATTTGGGGTTTTTATAGAGACAGTTTGGAACTCACCATTGGCATAAATGAACAACCTTCTATGTAGGCACATAATATGTAAGTCTTAGTACTTAATATTTTAGCTCATAAGCCTATATAATGTTAAAGCTAAAAAGAAATTTAAAGATTGTCTACTTAAATCTCTTGTTCTACAGATAAATAAAATTAGACCCAGACAGATAAACTGACATATAAACACAATTTGTTCCTGTCAGTTCCTGTTTTGAATCTTAATTCAGTGTTCTATCCACCATACTCATTAGTTCTTTACTAGAGGTCAATTTGAATTAAAAATATGCAAATTTCAGATTCAGTCTTTAGTCTTTTCCTCATCATTTAGAGCACCAACACTATCAAGCAATAGCATCTTGGGTACCAAAGGGGAATTCCAGAAGAAAATCATGTTACATGCTTATAATCCTTTTGTAGAGAATTATGCCTCAAACTGTGTTATTCTAAGGGGTCAATTTGAGATTTCAAGAATAAGTTGAGCCCTTGAATCTTTTCTAAATGAATGCATATAAAAGAGGAATGCATACCTTTTCTACACCTCTTGGGAGCTCTTAAAGTTACATGAAAACAGTGGAGTTTTGTGAAGACGTATTCCCACTAACAGATTTATGTGTAATATTGCTTGTTTTTTCTCCCCTTTGAAGTTATAGAAGCAAAAGCTCTGAGAGAAGGCTCATAGCAATAGACCTGAATCTTTGATTTTCTTTCACCAGAAAGACTTTGCATTCCTTGAAGGGATGACATTGGGCACCTGCTAAATCCCACAGACACAGTGAACTCCATTAATCTGGAATCATCAGCTACTATAACAAATCAAGGTCCATTTGGAAATCTGTCACTTGGATTCCCCAGCCCTCTGAATCATCTTATGTGGGACTAAGTATTGCTAATATTGTTCTTCATTCTCACTTCTTTCTCCTCTTCCCAGTGTTCCTCAAACTCTTTTATTAAAGGGATTTTCCTTGGAGGAAAGTTTACCAAAATAACATTGAGAAATATCTTTTTACTGACATTGGGAACATTCTTTTGCATCAACAACAGTTCTGTGGCAGCTTTCACATTTCTTAGCTTCCTAAATGGGAAGGGAACACCTGTTTCAAATTCAACAATAATTTGTATAATGAATTTTCATCTCATCTACAGCATTAGCTGATTTCTTTTTCACCCTCTAAAATAAAATTTTAAAAACTCCAGGAACTTTCAAAGTGAGTTATTTTTTATCGGCAATCCAAAGAGAGGTAATTTTGACCCATGCTATAAAAAGTAAGCTCTTTTTTTCCTCTTTATTTTATTCTCTCACAAGTGGCAGAGTAGACAAATATTCTTAAGGTCAAAGTCACCAGAAACACCAAAAAAGAAATGAAATGCAAAAATTATATATATATATATATATATACATACACACATATACATATGTGTGTATATATGTATGTGTATATATACACAGTGTATACATATATGTGTACACATATATATGCATAATGTGTGTATACATACACACATTGTTGTTCCATTGTTTCAATTACATCTGAATTTTCATGACACTGTTTGCAGTTTTCTTGGCAAAGATACTAGAGTTATTTGCCATTTTCCACTCATTTTACAGATGAAGAAACTGAGGCAAATAGGGTTAAATGATTTGAACATAATCACAAAGTTAATAAATATCTAAAGCCAGATTTGAACTCTGAAAGATAAGTCTTCCTAACTCTGGAACTGGTATTTTATCCAATGCAGCATTAAGTTGTCCAATAAACAAATATATACATGTATATATATATATATATATATATATATATATATATATATACACTTATACATATATTTGTATACACAGAAATATACATTTATAGATATATGTGTGATGTGTATATGTATTTTTATTATTAAGTTATTATTTAATAAAAATAGGCTATTGTGAAAATTTTCAAACTAAAATGGTCAAAATAGTAATATGATACTCATTTCCTTTAGGGAAAATAAGTTATAGATCCATTGTTTCATCAATTTTAGTATTTTAAAAGGAATAGAAAGCTAAAACAAAACTTTCTTTTGTAACGTTTGAAGAATAATGCAGATTTTGAAGGAGTTATTTAGGACACCCTAAGAATTTGATTTGATTTTACTCAATAAGCATTTATTGAGCATACATTTACATATAGCCATGCATTCTCAATAAATGTTTGTTGAGGGACTGACTGACCCAGATTGTGTCAAGTATCATGTTTTTGTTTTCCAAACATTTCTTGGGAATAAAAAGATGCAAATGGAAAAGACTCCGCCTTCAAGGAGCTTATATTCTTCTAATGAGGAATAACATGCAGAAAGAAATAAAATTTTAAAATCTACAAGATAAATGCAAAATAGTTTCTAGGGGTTGAGAGGACTTGAACAACTCATGGAATAGGGAATTTTTTTTTCCTAGGAGGTGAGATCTGAGCTGTTCTGTGAAAGAAGCTAGGAATTCTGTAAGGGGGAAGTTGAGGAGAGAGAACACTGGAGAGATCAGGAACTAAGATAATGGGAAGAAAGCAGTAAAAGGGATAAGTATTTGGAAATTTGCTCATGGTACCAAGTTTATGATAAGTACACTGGAGTATTGCTAAAGTTATAAACAGTAGATTTGTCTCTCTGCTGCACTCAAATTTTAATATATGTATAAAATCTTTTGGTATATTGTAGTATCTTTTTTATCCAACTGCTTTCCTCTGAGTGTGAGTCACTGTTATTACTCCTCTTATTATATGCTTGTGTAAGCCTTCAAGTTGCTTATTCTATTTATTTATTTATTTACTTATTTTATTTTTGCTGAGGCAATTGGGGTTAAGTGACTTGGCCAGGGTCACACAGCTAGGGAATGTTAAGTGTCTGAGACCAGATTTGAACTCAGGTCCTCCTGACTTCAAGGCTGGTGCTCTATCCATTGTGCCAACTAACTGCCCAAGTTGCTTATTTTAACAGTAGTATACCTTCTGAGCTCCTTTGTATACTCAGTATACCTCCTGAGCTTGGTGAAGAAAGGTTATGTGTACCTGAGATCCAACACTCCAATTGGCTTTCAAAATCAAAATTAAAAACTAATTAACATTATAACTATCAATGAGATCATAAATCTGCCACACTAAGAATTCAGAGCATCTAAAGAACTTAATGGTGTTATGAAAAGGTGCTCCAAATCACTATTGATCAGAGAAATGCAAATTAAGACAACTCTGAGGTACCACTACCCACCTGTCAGATTGGCTAAAATGACAGGAAATGATAATGACGAATGTTGGAGGGGATGTGGGGAAAATTGGGACACTGATACATTATTGGTGGAAATGTGAACGGATCCAACCATTCTGGAGAGCAATTTGGAACTATGCTCAAAAAGTTATCAAACTGTGCATACCATTTGACCCAGCAGTGTTTCTACTGGGCCTATATCCCAAAGAGATTTTAAAGGAGGGGAAGGGACCCACAACTGCAAGAATGTTTGTGGCAGCCCTTTTTATAGTGGCTAGAAACTGGAAATTGAATGGATGCCCATCAATTGGAGAATGGCTGAATAAATTATGGTATATGAATGTTATGGAATATTATTGTTCTGTAAGAAACGACCAACAGGAGGATTTCAGAGAGGCCTGGAGAGACTTGCATGAACCGATGCTGAGTGAAATCAGCAGAACCAGGAGAACATTATACACAGCAACAAGACTATATGATGATCAATTCTGATGGACATGGTTCTCTTCAACAATGATGTGATTCAAACCAGTTCCTATTGTTCAGCGATGAAGATATTCATATACATCCAGAGAAAGGCCTGAGGGAACTGAGTGTGGACCACAACACAGCATTTTAACGCTTTCTGTGAATATTTCCGTGCATTTTGTTTTCCTTCTTAGGTTGTTTTTTTTCTTCTCTCTTTCTAAATCTGATGTTTCTTGTGCAGTAAGATAACTATATAGATATGTATACATATATTGGATTTGTCATACAATTTATCATATTTAGCATGTATTAGATTACCTGTCGTCTAGGGGTGGGGGGTGGGGGGAAAGAGGGGAAAATCTTGGAACAAAAAAAAAGTTTTTTGCAAAGGTCAATGTAGAAAAATCACTCATATGTTTTGTAAATGAAAAGCTTTTAATAATAAAAAAAGAGAAAAAAAGAACTTAATGGTGTTGACACCAAAAAATAGTCTCAAGAAATTATCTGAACTAGTAAATTAATAAGAATTATAGAAGAGAATTTGTATCATAAGCTTTTCCAAATATAACTGCAAAGTAAGAATATTTTGATCAGTTCCTTTAAAGAGATATTATATTATTTTTAATATTGAATTGTGGTCCCTTCCTAGAAACAAACACACGCATATGCACAAACTCACACATGCATGTGTGTATGTCTGCCGTATGTCCCCATAAATTGGAATGCACATTATTAATGTTTTAAAATTTGAAACCATATTCCACTCAATAAATGGGTGAATATTATCTCTATGCTTCAAAATGCTTTCACTATTTGTATATATATTTTTAAAAGAAAATTTAACCCAAATATTTCAGTTTAATTTAAAGTTTTAATTAAAATGATAGCATTTCATTACATAGTCTAGGCCTTCAATGAAGAACAAGAAGCTTTCCATATTTTCCTAGCTAAATATATATATATATATATATATATAAAATATCATTTTCAGAATAGAAAATCTCCGAGGCTTATCCAGTAAGGTCAAGAGGAGGTGCATTGGTGAAAAGTGAACTTGTCCTAGAGGCTTAATCATATTGTCTGTCAAAACCTGCTTTCATAGGCTAGTGAAATCTATGGACCTCTTCTCAATTTTTTTAACAGTGTTTAATTGAAGGAAATAATAAATATTATTTAGAAGTTAATGAGAATAAAGAAATTGTTTTTTTCCTTCTGTCCAAGTCCATGGACTCCCTAAAATATTTTTTAAAGATTTTTTTAAGCACAGACTCGTAGGAACTATAGAGCACATGTTAATTTGTACTCAAGTCATGAATAGCAGCTTGAAATCAGTGATCATCCATTATCCACACAAATGCCTCCATTGAGGGCAAATACATTATTTCTCAAAGTAGCCCATTAATTTAGGGACTTAGTATTTAGGAAATTTCTTTTAAATTGAGCCAAAATCCACAATTTTGATACTTATATCTATTGTTGTTTTCATCTGCCTTCTGATGCCAAGTGAAACAAGTCTAATCCCTTTTCCATATGACAACGCTTCAAATATTAGAAGGCAGTGATCATCTCACCTCCCCATCCCCCTTCCCCACCAAGTTTTCTCCTCTCTAGGCTAAACATCCCCAGACAGCTAAATGTGCCATATGGGTTGTGTGTGTGTGTGTGTGTGTGTGTGTGTGTGTGTGTGTGTGTGTGTGTGTAGGAATCTGGCAATACATGCCACAGCCAAGATCACCCTTATAGATTAGAGCATGTGTTTGGGGCCAGGGGTGGGAGTGGGGGAAATATTTTCTCCACAGTGTGTATATCCAAGCTGAGTATAGGCTCTCCTGAAAGTGGGTATGGGCAATCAATTCCTGGAATAAATCCTCACCTTGGTAAATTATACTTATCATTCTTTACAGATGAAATTGTACTTTGTTTTTTATTAATGACTTTATCAACTTCTTATAGTTTAATTCATCCCTTTGGAGTATTTCCTTTAGAACAATTAAGCATTATCTGATTGGGTTAGGCAAATAAATATTTGATCTTTACCAACCAAACAATCCCTCTTATACCTTTCCCCCCCAAAAAAAAATTTGTTTCCTCTATCAAGAATAAGAAATTATGATTTTTTTTAAAAAGCCAATATCTTGCTCATACTGCATTCTACGCTATTTCTGAGTTTGTGAGCTCTCAGCAGCCTTCCATGGTGTCAGCCCATTATATACCTTTTTATTAAAAAAAAAAAGAAAGAAAAAAAGGCGCTTCCATTAAACTTTAAGCTGTCAAGGATTACAATGAAAAGATGCAATTTTTTTCACTGCAGGAAAGGTCTGATTTAGTAACAAGCTATAAGCTAGCAGAGCAGCAGAATCCGCATATAATGTTTCATTGAAAGGAAAAATAACATGCTGCTTTTTTTGTATGCTCCAACCTTGTTTTTCTTTGATTTTTAAATGTATATTGCCATTTGCCTCAAATACAATAGAGAATGCCGAGGGAGTTCTTCTTGCTCGTTCTGCCACAGACCTTGGTTTTTCAAGTCAAAACAGACATATGCAATTGATTTATTTTTCTTTTATATTGGAAGGGGCACAGTTGAGGAATAAAATGATAGTCCTGATGGCATCTAGTTTACAAGGATCATACTGATTTAATTAGCCATTTAATTCCAAACACCCTTATAATCTATTTGCTTGAAAGGACTATTTACCTTCACCACACACACACGTGCAGTAAGACAAGTGACCTAATTGAATGCTAAGCTTGTGGCCTGGTGCTTTCCAGGTTTGGAAATGATAATCCTCTCCTCGACTTTAGCTCAAACATCACAATGTCAAACGTTGCACAGACATTCCCTAAGGAATCTGCAAGGCTAATTAGGGTGAGCTTCACCATAAAGAATACAGTTGTTAAAACAGCTTCTGTACACACTAGAGTAATGAGCATTTTTTACACACGCTGTGATTTGTTGCTACAATTTGCAGTCATATATCTCTTAGGAACTAATTCATGTGTTGTTATTTATTGCATGTATGATTATTAATGATATCTTAACAACTGTTGAAAGCAACTTATTTCACCTCCATAAGTCATGTACTTAGCTCAGTGTTTACAGATCTGGGGGTTGGTATCAATTTCTCCAGAAAACCATCTCTCTTTTGCCTGTTTTTATCATTGAATACAGTTCAGAAGGAAAATGTAGAAGCAGAATTTTAAGTGAGAGAGAGCTTTATTCAATCTATTATCAAGGAAGATTTTATTATAATCATTGCCAGAAAAATATTTAAAAATTCTGAATAGTTCATTATCATTTTGAATCATTGATAAATTGTCATCACACCTAGACTCTTTTGTCTTGCTGTCAAAGACAAGAAATCTGGGTTTGATTTAGGAGATGTGTCTGTGTGAGAGAGATAAACAAAAAAAATGTGGAAAAAAAGGAGACAGATAGAGACAGAGAGAGAGACAGAGAGAGAGACAGAGACAGAGAGAAGAAAGGAAGGAGGGAAAAGGAGAGGGAGAAGAAGGAGAGAGATTTAAATATTTACAAATGTCAAACTGACATAGATAAGCAACTGTTTTATTTAATGCTATTTGAAAAACATTTATCAACGCAGCTAGTCAATTAGACTTGAATTTACGAGTCACCTACATATTTTATAATATAGTCTTGGTGGTTTATTTTATATTAGACATATTGAATAGGGAGGATTAAGCTTCTGAAAGTATTATGTATAAGTTATCACATCATACCATTCTGCATTGATGAAAACTGAGCTCCTTACTGATTCACCTTCAGCACTGACAGATTTACACCAATTAACTACTACCCAAATGTCTTCCAATAATTGGGACCTAGAAACAGGAGAATTCTGCTTTTCATAAAGAAATGATTTGGCATTAACAGTGAACTTTCATGCTTCCCTGGACAATGACAGCAAATGATTGCATGGTCTAAACACCTGCTTTGAATCACCTGGAATTGTAGGTATTGTAGGTTCAGACCCTGCAGGGATTCTTACCTAGGATGTAAATTGTAAAACATGATTGCATATTTTTTGAAGGTTGAGGCCTTCTGGATTCTTTAACAATAACATTGCATTTATACTAGGAATCCATTACCAAATTTCTAGGAGTCAAACTTCTATCAAAGAGCTACTATTACAGACATCACACAAATGATTAATTCAGTTCTGATGCTACAAAAGGATGGTTGTTGACAAATGCTAATGTTATGTGATGAGGAACCCCATAGGTTGCTAGTTGTTTAAGCTTATAAAATCAGTTCCAACAAGTGTTCATTGCATCAATCTTACTAACCGCTCATTGTTAGTAAAGAAAAACTTTCAGAAAGGAATGGTTTTGCAAAAGAGGACTTTGCAATTGTTTTCAAAATCATTGAGAAAATCAATATTAAGTACTCATATCTTTGGAGTTTTTTCCACTGCAGATTTTAAAAATCAACTTAAAATGTTTTATTATATTAAATTATCAATATGTGTTGGATTATCAAGGTGGGGAAAAAATGCCACTTACAAAAGCCTGGAGGCTTGAGTCACAGAGGCAACACAACCAGACACACACACACATATGCATGTGCACACACACACATACACATGAAATCAGCAATGAGAATGGGCCTCCAGAAATGACTTCCCAGTATGACTGAACAGACAAGACTTGAAGGAAAGCAACACATCTGCATATCTAAGGAGCATGATAACAACATCAGATGAAACAAGTGAATATCAGGATTGAAAAGGCTGCAGGAGTTTGCAAGCAGATGTCAAAAAGCATACAAGAAAATGTCAAGAAAAGTATAACAAGCAGCTAAAACTGGTTGCAAAGATTAGGGTGCTAAATATATGCATAATGAGCACACCGCTCTATGGCTTACAGCCCAAGAGCTGCTTTGCAAGCAAGAAGAAAAAAAAATGAGCTCCATGAATAATTTCTGCAGAGAAATCTAGGGTCAGAATGTAAACGGAGGTAGAAAGCAAATAAAGCAATGGCTAGGATATGTCTCTGGAATATAATCTGTGCCAGACCTAAGTTCTCAGGTGAGGATTGAATTTTATTAGAGGGAAATTAAAAAATAAGCTCCCACTGGGAGTGAATTGCTGTGGGATGACCAAAGGTAATTAGAAGGAACTCTACATTTCAGAAATTCATTTTATGAAAATTCACAAATGAGAAACAAGATTATAGGTCAATTCCCATGAAAATAAATAACTAATCATAATTGATAATAATAACAATGGTGAGGAGGAGGAGGATAAATCAAATCTCTATATCTGTTTAAGGTTCACCAAAAAAAAAAAAATTTCTCCTATAAATCCCATGAGGCATGTAATGCAAGTATTCATTTCCTCATTTGTATGAATGTGGTAGTGGGGCTCAGAGGCAGAAAGGGATTTGCTCAAGGAGTGTCAGACTCATAACTGAGTCCTTGAATCCAAACCAAGAGCAAAAATACTATCTTTTGGTAACATTGGCAAAGGCAAATCCCTCCTAATACAAATTAGTACTTTCTCTATACTTTACATGCATAGAGAATTGTCAGGAGCATTGAAATATTGAGTGACTTAACCAGGATAGCAAAGCTATTGTGTATCAGAGACTAGACTTGCATCCAACTAATCTTTGTATTGAAGCCAAATTTCTATTCATTACATCAACCTGCCTCTCTGTTTAAATGATATGGGCAAGTTTTATTTTTATTACCACCATGATCATCATCATTATTGTTATTATTACAGTCCCATATTAGTAACTACTTTAAGAGATGCAAAACATTTTACACTATTTGTTAATGAATAGGGTAGGAAGAATATGTTGATATTTTTTATGCCTCTAAAAGCTATTTATGTAAGGTGTGTTGTCTGTGTACATTATAGTATAGACACATCATTTTGTAGCTCAAAGAAAGGTGTGAATAAAGATACCTTTGGAAACTCATCCACCCCTTTACAAGGAAAACTTTGATGGTTGCCTGGATGGAAGCTAGGTGGCACAGTAGATAGAGTGCACCAGGCCTGGAGTCAGGAAGACCTGAGTTCAAATCTAGTCTCAGATCTTGACTGACTGTGTGACTCAAGGGAGTCACTTAACTAAACCTGCCTGCCTCAGTTTGCTCATCTGTAAGATGAGATAGAGAAGCAAACAACAAATTCAGTATCTTTGCCAAAGTGGAGTCACAAAATCAGAAATGACTGAACCAACATAGGAGGGAAGCAGGGAATTGAGAATAAGAGCTGGATTGCTCTTAAATTCTCAGAGAAGGTATTTCAGATTAAAATCATGTCTGTCTCTCCTTTACCCCCTGAATATTGTTTATCAATTATTTGATTTTTTTAAAGTTAAGTAGCTTTCTTGGTCACTCTCCCATAAAAGGGAAAAAATGTTTCAAGCTCACATAGTAAGGCTTGACTCCCCATAAAATTTAGTTGTGCAAGGGATAATCACAAATAATGAATAGCAAATAAATGAATTTATCTATGCAAGTAACAAAAAGAAATGAGAAAAATTAAAAAAACAGATTAGAACATACTAAACAATATACACATTTTTTTTTACTCCTTGCAAATAGATTCTATCCCTCAGTTAGGAACCCAAGCACTGTCAGTAACTTATAACCCTAAGGTTAAAAAAGGAGGATCTTTATACCTGAGAAATAGGAAAAGCACCAATCTTTCTTGTCCTTTGGATACATCTATTGTTTTAGTTCAGTCAATTGGATCTACATTGGATTTCAGATTCAAAGTCAAAAGGAAGAAAAGTTAATCTGGAGAAAATAGTAGTTCAGGGAAAGAGATGATGAGTAAAAAGACCAGGATTCAAGACCGAAGCAGAAGACTGTCATCCAAAAAATTTAGAAAGGAGAGATAAGTGAAATCAGAAAGCAAGTAGTTTCTTCCAAGTTCCACAGAATGGACCCTCATCAGAGGGAGTTTTAGTGGCTTGAAAGGCAAACAGTGGTAGCTTTGGACCCAGATCCAGAAGAGTCACTTATACTTTGGTATTCTGGGGAAAGGATAGGCTTTCTCCTGCCAAATCCAGTTCAGGGGCTTGGAGGAGCTATCAAGTTGAAATTGCTGATTAGGCCTAGATTCAAGCTTGTCTCATTCCATAATTAGAGAACTAGAAATGAATTGATCTCAAAGATTGCCCTAAAATAACTTTAATCAGGAAGGATATAAGAACAGAACAGTGTTAAAAATCTTACAGATCATAAATCTAAAAAAGCCCTGGTTTTAGAGCTAAAGGACATAGGTTCAAATTTTGCTTCTGCTTCTCGCTACCTGTTTGACTCTAGGTATGTCCCTTAATTTCTATGGACCACAAGTCGCTCTATCTTTAAAGTGAAAGCATTAGACTAGAAAGTGCTCTAAATCTATAATTCAGTAGCTATCTACAAAGTGTGTAAAATATGAATTGTTCACCCTTTTATGTTACAATTCCCCCTCTTCCCTCAGTTTTATGTTTGCAAAACCTCAGAACTGAAGAAGATCAAAAGTTATCTAGTCCAACCCACAGGTAAATAAGAAGCACCTTTATAGCAAGCATGGTGAATTTAAAGATTTCAAATAAAACTGAGAGTTTTAATTCTTAAGAAGTTTGAAATAATTTTAATTATTCAAGACATGTTTTTTTTTCCTTACTTCAATTCCAAGACACATCTCTGTAACCTCCATCTATTGTTTCTAATTTCTGGGACCTAGCTGATCTTGTCTAACCTCTCTTCCACATGACAGGTCTTCAAATACTTGAAGGATAGTTGTCATGACTACCATACTGTAACCAAGAATTCTCTTTACCAGGCTACCATCCCTAGTTCTTTCAACCAATCCTCACACTCTTCAGTTTATCAATGACCTTCCTATGATACGGACCTTAGAATGTAACAAAATTCTCTACATGTAACATAACCAAAATAGAGCAAAGTGATTAAATTTTCATTTTTCTAACTTCTCTATACTGGTGAACTTGAATGGATGTTTCCAAATCAGCTACCGTAACAGTCTCACTGTTTTCAGAGAAAAATAATATCACAAATCTACACAAATGTTGAATATATGGACATCTGAATCCCTTTGAAATAAAATGTTAAAATTTGTTATTATCCTCATCAGGGAAAAAAATCCAATTCATCTTTAAAACTCTTAAAGATTTTCTTAATTATAGTCCATATAGGTGGGTTAGATGCTTCATAATGTTTACTTAAAACATTCACTTTATGTGGGAGACTTTCAATTTCAAATTTTCCACTTAATTTGTCTGACTCATCTTTGTTTGTTTGCAATAGCTGATGAATCTTTGCCTTAATAAAAAACTGAGTCTCCATATCCAAACAGAAAATTCATGCTTCATTTCCCTAGCAAGAATATAATGGTCATTCTCTGCAAGTAATTCTTTGTTTAAATGTTCTATTGTAGTTATTATGCTTATTATTCATTAAGTGCCCATAACCTATTCCACATTTGAAAAAGATAAAAATTCAATTCCTTCCCAGTCAGATCCCAGATTGGATTATATTCATGATACATGGGAAAATGTAGTGACACTTTGAATTGAAATCATTGTTAAGTAACATTTATTATTATGTTAATTCATTCAATAAGTAATTATTAAAGGTCTTTTATGTATTCTTGTTGCAAGTTAGGTCGAACTCTGACCATTCTAGTCCTTTATATTTGGAAATGGAATTAAATGAAACACTCAGAGACCATCTAACAGTTAATAAAAAATCATTTTGCAAAATTTATGAAATCTATTTTCAAAATTTTAACAACAAAAACATTTCATTTAGACATATCAGAGAAAAATAAATAGGTAAGATGCCATATTGATACACTTTAGCACAACTTCCTTGTCTTTGCATTGGACATCCTCATCTAATAATTACAAGTGTGAGGAAGAAACAACTCCTGCCTATTCCTGGGAAGTCTTGTGTGCTTAGCCCAGCAGAAAGTTGTGTCAATAGCCCCATTCTTAATCTTTTAGATTATTAAATCTTTGGGATAGTTTCAGTACTTTTAAAGAAAATCTATCCTAGTCTATCTAGCTGATATTACTCCAATCACAACTTTATATTTTAGTAGAATACCTCGTCTCACTAATAAAAACTAACAACAAAGTTGGATAAATAAAATATATATTCATAAAATGAATATAAACATTCACATGAGCAATTTCAACAAATGGATGATACTTTCTTGTACATAGTAGATACCTGATAAATTAGGTTTTTGAACACAAAGACTGAGAGGAAGGGGAGTAAAGAAGTGATGATAGTAGATTTATGTTAGGCATGAAAAGTTTTTTGGAGCAGGCCTCTTTGAGTTGAAACTTGAAAGGGAAAATGGAAGTGAATTATTTCTTAGTTGTAAAGATAGATAATAGGGACATAATTTCAAGTGAGTCAAAAGCAAAGACCCAGAACTGGGAATAAGGAAAGCATAAGTGAAAGAAATTCAGATATTGAATTGTCTAGAAATGGTTGAATAACAATAAATGAAACTTGTTCCTCACCAGGAAAGAATTCTAACAAAATTATGATTGAGATTCCCTCTATGAAGGTAGTAACTCAGGTTGAGTAAATTGAATTTAGGCTAATTTATTCATGTGTTCTTTGTTCAGAAGTCTAACACCTTGAAACTACTATGATGTCTTTTCTCAATAGAACAGGTAGATAAAATATGCAATCATTTACACATGTTATTTTACTCAATGTCTTTTTTCACCTGTATACCTCTACATTCAGTCACATGAAAGTGATTTTTGGTAAGTTACAGATTAGAGAAATAATCAACCAGGCTTTATGTTGAGACTCAAGTTGAAAGCAATTCCACTAGTGTACAAGTCAACCAATTTTAGATAAACATTTTCACTATCTGACCCCATTGCCTGGCAAAGGCCCTAGAATTGATCCTCAGGATGAATGTTAAGAAAGACTTCATACTGTAAGATATTGAATACTAAAGGGGAAAAAGAAAGAAACTATTTTCTATCCCCCCAATATTTGTGAAAAGAGAACCAAAACATACTATTTCAAACTTAGCTCTAACATCAACTGTGTAAACAATCATTCACTTAATTAATTTCTTTTCAGTTTCAGTTTACTCATCTATAAAATGGGAGTGATTACTTTATTATCTTTAATATCATGCTGTATTTAAGACAGGCAGTATTATGTAATAGATAGAGGGTTGTTCAACACACACACACACACACACACACACACATACACATACACACAATATTTCTTCCTTCAACTTTAGGATTCACAATAGAAAGTTAGACTCATTGCAAATCACAAAAGGAAGAAATTTATTGTCCTGTTCCTTAGGGACTAAAATGGGAAATTGACATTGTAAATTTATGATCAGACCTGCAACTAGGGATATACAAAGTAAGCAACCTTCTAGAGATTTCTGAAAAGAAGTAAAAAGAAAGATACTTTTAAACATCATTTTGAAGGGAAGTTGCACATATTTTTGATACCAAAAGATGCTTTCTGGCTATATATATATATATGTATATATATATATATACATATACATATATATACATATACATATATATGTGTGTGTGTGCATACATACATACATATATTTATCCATCTATAGATATAGATAGGTCAAATGTGGCACACCAAAACCATCCTCTATGGGGCAGCTATTTGATGTAGTAGGTAGATTACCTGCCCTGGAATCAGGAGGACCTGAGTTCAAATTCGGATTAAATACTTAACACTTGACTAGCTGTGTGACCCTGGGTAAATCACTTAATCCCAATTACCTCAAGAAAAAGAAAAGAAATCCTCCTTCCTGTGATTGTAGTACAGATGTATTCTGGCTGTGTTAGCTATTTATGTTTGCCTTGTTTCCTGCTTTTTCTGAAGAAAAGAACGCATGATATTGAGCACAGCACTGATAAGGGATTAAGTGGTCAGGAAAGATGGATGCTGATTGGAAGTAAGGAAAGTAAGAGTGGAAGTAATCGAGAGAGTGAGTGTGAGTAGTGTACAATCAAGTGTGGGAAGAGACTTTTAAAGCATTTATGTTTCCTTGAATAACAAAACAGGTATAGACTTAGTTGATTTAACATAAATTCAGATGATTACAAAACAATAATATGTATATTTTAATCCATATCCATTTTCTCATACTACATTCCTCTCCTTTGTTGTTGTTTTTTTGTTTTGTTTTGTTTTGTTTTGTTGTTTTGCTTTTCTACTTCTCTTCATCAGCTGCATTCAATAGATGACTCTCGGTAAGTCACTCAATCTCTTTTGGACTGGACAATTTACAGATATTAATAATAATTAGATTATAGGATTGGGCAGATAGGTGGCACAGTGTATAAAGTGTCAGGCCTAAAATGAAGAATAACTGTCTTCCTGAGTTCAAATTGGGACTCTGATAAACTGGGCCCCTGGGAAACTAAACCTTATTTGTTTCTGTTTGCCTCATCTGTAAAATGGAAAAGAAAATGGTAAATGATTCTAGTGTGTTTAACAAGAAAATCTCAGTAAGGGTTATAGTAAGAATCAGATGAAATTATGTCTATAAAAGCAAATTGCAAGCATTGAGGTCCTATGTAAAATTTAGAAATTCTTCTAGACTAAGTGGATCAGAAGGAAAGATTGATGGAGGAATGAAAAACTAAAAAGGAGACAGATATGTCTTTTAAAAGGGGTGAATGGGGATAGTAATTTGTACCAATCAAGAAAGAGTTTTAAAATATTGTTATTAAATAATCTTATCTTCAGCTTGAAGGAAATAGATCATATTCAGCATGTGAAATTTAAATATAATCTATGTGAAACAATAAAATGTTCATGTTTCAAAACAAAAATGTGGCAATTTTGTTAATTTCATAAAACATCAGGAATAATAGATTTTATATTAAGTTCTTATCCATCAAGCTGTTAGATTTATGAAACCTATATCATATCAATCTTACCAATCTTCCATGTGTAAAAAAACAAAACAAGAAAAAGATCATAGGAGTCCTAATTATTCCATGTTGCAGTTACAAAGAAACTTAATGGTAAAGACAAAGAAAAATTTCTTTAGAAAAAATTAATTGTGCTTCTGAAAGTTATTGTTTGTTTTAATGTTATACTTTCTGTGGCACAGATTCCACATGTACACTAATTATACTAGTAATATTTGAATTTTGCATCCTAAGGAGGGAATGTACAAGCTCTGTGTGAAGATATAGCATTCTCTAAAAGATGCAAACATAATTTCAGGCTATTACAAGTGAATTTACAGTAGAAGTTATTTGCAAAATAGCCTGAAGGCTTGTTGAATTGCCAGCTGTTGAAGCCAAGCAGAGCAGGATTTGGGTCAGGGATGAACAAGGTAGGTATGGGGGAAATAAAAAAATTAAGAAATGAGGATTTCTGGCTCTAAATTCAACTCCATTCAGTTCACTTCCACAAACATTTATTAATCTCCTACTTCGTTTGCTTTCACTCTGTCAGGTGATAAAAAGGAGATAATAATGATCATTCATATCTGGACAGCAATTTAAGATTTACAAAGGGCTTTTCTCAAATCAGTCCTATCAAGTAAGTTCAACATTTATTATCATTCAGTTCAAATGTCTATTTCTGTTTTATAGGTAAGTAAATTAAGATTTAGAGAGGCCACATGACTTCCTAGAGTCTCATAGCTAATGAGCATTTCAAGTAACATTTGAATCCAGGTCCAATTCTAAAATCAGTATTTTATAATGCACTCTACTGAAAACTGAGCTGAAAGAATTTCAACAGACAATGATGTCAAGAGAGTCCATTCTGGCTATGTGGGACAGGCTGCATGAACACATGGAGACAGAAGGATGAGAAGAAGGAATAGGAATAAGTCCAATTTGGCTAAAACCCTGAGTGCATGAAAGGGATTATTGTGAGATAAGGCTAGAAAGGTAGTTTGAGGCTAGATTATGAAAGATTTTAAATGCAGGGATAAGGAGTTTATACCCTATCCTATTGACTCTGGGGTACCATTGGATTTTTTTAGTGAAATCTATACATCAGAAAATAATTTCTTCAGTAAAGAATAGATTAGAGAAGAGTCTGAAGGAAAGGAGATAAATTGAGAGGCAAATTACTATGGTCTAGGCAAGAAGTAATAAGGACCTGAATTGGGAAGGAGATCACTGGAATGAAAATATGGAGAAAAGTGCTATCATGCTGTAGGATTGATGGATTTTGACAAAAGAATGAATCTGAAGGGGAAGCAAAGGTGAGGCAAAAGTTAAACAAAATTTCAAAGTATCAGCTGTCAATGATTGGAAGAATAAATTACCAATAACATAACATGTAGATGTTAAAAAGAAGGGACTGTTTTGGGTAGGAGAAAATAATGAGTTCAATTTTAACATGTATTTGAAAAGTTATTCTGCCGGCAATCAAAAATTCAAGGCTCTGAAAAAGATGGAATTGGTATTATACTATGAGATCTATATAATCTATGTATATTAATTTATACATATGAAATTTAAGGAATAGAAATACATCATGCCACAAAAGAACATTTATCTTTGTATGGTAGCATTTAGTATTATTGAAATTTAGTTATAGTTATCATCCTGTATGTATCATGCTTGTACACAGTTGCTTGCATATTGTCTCATCTATTAGATTATAAACTCCTTGAAAACGGGGATGGGGATGTGTTTTTTTTTAATCCCCCAGCATTCACTAAAGTGCCTGGCACATAGTAAGTGTTTAACACATCCTCATTAATCAAACGAATTGTGTTGTCATTCTATCTGTTGAACTAAACAGCAGTCAAAACCTTGGATTAAATATTACACAACACACACACACATAGATGTATTTATTTTGCATTTGTGTTTTCTTTCTATAGAATTACAATAGTTTATCTTCTAATTTTCAAAATCATCCAAATCTTGTAGTGAAAACACTTTAATTTTTTATATCTTTTCACTCCAACCCCTATTACCTCAAGAGTAAAATGATACAAGAAATAAAGTAGAGAATAGATAAATAAGCTTTTAAAAAGTGACCTGCACAACTTTAAGATGATTATTACCTATATTAAGGGAAATGAAGTTATAAATAGTTAATCTTGCAATGCTTGGAATAAAAGAATATTGAAATCTTTAATAGAATCAACACATACAGACAGATACTCAAATGAAGCCTTCCAAATGGAATGGGCTGAAATTCTGTCGTTCAGACTAGGGAATAGTTAGAGGTCTCAACAAATCTAAAGTAAATTCCACAAAGCTATAAAAATAAGAGAATAGAAACCACATGCAACATAATAGTCTCAATGCACTAAACAACTCCTATTCAGTATGGCTAGTTTATATATGTATGTATAATCACACACATATAATCATAAATGCTCAGCTTGAATAAATTTGTGATTTTTAATTTTTTTGTTTTAAAAATAAGTAAACAGAATGAAAATGTGTGGGCTGTATGGAGTAATGTTAAGTCCTTTCTTTACAATTTTGATTCCCTTTTACAAGTTCCAGTTTCCTTCCTCCAACACACTTTTCCAATAACAGAAATAGAATTTTTATGTGAGATTAATGGTTTTTGTTATATAGCCTCATTACTACCTTAGTAATCAGTCTGCTATAAGCTATAACAATGAAAATGTAGGTGTGAAAGAGATTGCCTCTCTAGAGTTAAGAACTGATAGAGATGTCCATTCTTTTTTTATGTGTGTTGGCTTTCTCATTCATCACATCACTCATTTTATAGGGAAGGTTTTTCACAATGGCATTTGACATGAACCTTAGTAAGCCAAGTAAGCAGATGGATTGCCAAGTTTTAACTAGAAGCATTCTGAAGTCTTTACCAAAAGAAGGCAATTTGAGGTATGCTTCTATAATGGATGAGCCTCCTGTCTGAGTATTCCATTACCTCATTCATTTAAAGTCAATTTAGGACTCATGAAGCTTGCCAAATTTGTAGTCCTAGGGCCTAAGCTTTTTTTAAGCCAATAGCAAAGGTATTACATAAGTA
>JAJPUD010018635.1:0-28305 GCA_023553655.1 Myrmecobius fasciatus | reverse complement strand
TTTTTTTTGTTCACCTGAAGCATAATAGATTCTGCTCCAGCCTTTTACCTTCACCCTGTATGTATCTCTATGTTTTAGATGTGTTTCTTGTATACAACATATTGTTGGATTCAGGTTTTTAATCCAATCTGCTATCTGCTTCTGCTTTAAGGGAGAGTTCATTCCATTCACATTCACAGTTAAAATAACTAATTCTGTATTTCCTGCCATCTTATTTACTCTAGCTTATGCTTTTCTCTTTCTTATCCCCTTTCCCTTCTCCCTGCTATTTTTGCTTTTGAAAACCACTTCCCTCAAACAATCCTTCCCCTTTAGAGCCCCACCAACCCCCTTTTTCCCCCCTTTCCCTCCAGCTTCCTTATAAGTGCGTCTATTATTCCCTCTGAGCCAAATCTGATGAGATGGAGATTAACCCAATTCTCATTCCCCTCCCTTTTCTCCCCTCAATCATTATAGGTTTTCTTTGCCTCTACATTTGATGTAATTTCCCTTATTTTACCTCCTTTTCCTCTTCTTCCAGTGTTATCCCTTTTCTACCTCTAATTTCTTTTTCAGTTTATCCTATCATAATAATCATAAAATCACAATAAACATATAATAATAATCATAAAATCACAGTAATCATATCATAATCATAATGTAATAATAACTTCATAAAATCAACCGTCATTCTGTAAGTATCTATAACATAAATACAGTTCTCAAGAGTCTTTTTTTCCCTTGTTACCTTTTTATGTTTCTCTTGTGTTCTGTGTTTGTAGATCAAATTTTTTGTTCAGTTCTGGTCTTTTCAGTAGAAATAGGTGAAATTCTCCTATATCATTGAATGACCATCTTCTTCCCTGGAAGATAATGCTCATTCTAGCTGGGTAACTTATTCTTGGCTGTAATCCAAGTTGCTTTGCCCTTCGGAATATCTGATTCCAGGCCCTTTGATCCTTCAAAGTAGAAGCTGCTAGGTCCTGTGTGATCCTAATTGTGGCTCCCCGATATTTAAATTGTTTCTTTCTGGCTTCTTGTAATATCTTTTCCTTGGTATGATAGTTCTGGAATTTAGCCACGATATTTCTGGGGGACTTAATTTTTGGGTTTCTTTCAGGAGGTGATCGGTGGATTGTTTCAAGGAGTATTTTGCCTTCTGGGTCTAAAATATCAGGGCAGTTTTCTTTTATGATTTCCTGGAAGATAGTGTCCAGGTTCTTTTTTTCATCATGGCTTTCAGGAAGCCCTATAATCCTTAGATTGTCTCTCCTAGATCTATTTTCCAGGTCAGTTGTTTTTCCTAGAAGATATTTCATGTTTTTCTCTATCTTTTCATTTTTTTGTTTTTGTTCGACTGATTCTTGAAGTCTTGATGAGTCATTCATTTCCAATTGTTCGATTCTAATTTTTAATGTCTTATTTTCTTCAGTTACTGTTTTTAGTTCCTTTTGCAATTGACCAATTATATCTTTTTGTTCATTGCATTCTTTTTCCATTTTTTTCTATTTTATTTTGCAGTGATCTCATTTCGTTTCCCCATGTTTCTTCTAACTCTCTTTTAAGATTTTTTATGCAATCTTCAAAGAAAGCCTTGTGACATGGAGACCAATTTATGTCTCTCTTTGGGGCTTTTTCTGGAGTTGCTTTACCTTTAGGGGCCTCAAGATTTGAGGTCTGTTCTTCCCTCTCTCCATAAAAGTTGTCTATGGTGAGAGCTCTTTTTGGTTTTTTATTCATTTTTTTTAAAGGTGTGAGGTCTGTTTAGGGCAAAGGTGGGACAGCTGCTTTAATTTGCCCTGGGGCAGTTCTGCTGATTGAGTTATTTCAGGAACTGGGCAGTTCTGCTGATTGAATTATGTCAGGGGCTGGGCGGTTCTGCTTTAGTTCACCCTGGGGTAGTTCTGCTGATGGAATTATTTCCGGTACTGGGCAGCTCCACTGATTGAATTATTTCTGGTGCTGATCAGTCCTGTTGTTTGATTGATTGCTTTAAGGTGCTGTGTAATGGCAGCTAGGTCTGATGCTCATCAGGGGTTCAGTGGTTCACAATCTATCCCCCTCAAAAGGCAGACCCTCCAAACCACCTGCCCACAATCAGGACAAATTGTTCCAAGAGGCCCGAAGAAGATTCACAGGTGTGTGAAAAGCACAATGCTCCCACTCCTGTCCCGACTCCTGTTCCAGCTCCCTGCTCCAGATCCCTGCCCCGGTCTCCCTGCACTACAGTCTGGGTTCAGTAGGCCACCCCGTGCCCAATTAACACAGACCTGTTTTGAGGTTCTTCCAGAGTGTCTTCTTCTAGAATCGTGTTGTTCTCCAGATATTGTGGATTTTTTTGCTTCAGAATCAGTCTAGAGGCTTCATATGTTGTTGGTTTGAGGGGAGGTTAGAGGAGGTTACAGAGACTCCTGTCTGATCTCCGCCACCATGGCTCCCTACATCTCAGCAATCCCATCTTTCTTAATATTTGAGAAATTCTTGGTGTTGACTCCCTCTCCACTGATGATAAATGGTATTACTTAGTAATTCATAGCATTGAATTTTCTAAGTTTAGTAAATTAGAGGATGGGACAACTAGTTAGTGTGGTGGATAGAGTTTTGTACCTGGAGTAAGGAAAACTCATCTTCCGGGATTGAAATCTAGCCTCAGATACTTATTAGATTTGACCCTGAACAAATACCTTAATTCTGTTTGTTTCAGTTCCTTTTATTTTAAAGACTTGGAGAAATAAAGAAAATATCACTCAAATATCTTTTGTTATTGTTACTGTTGTTTTGTTGCTTTCTTAAACCCAAAGAGAATTACAAAAACTCAAAACAACAAAAACAAGGAAAATGAAAGCTTTATTCTGTAACATTGAGATGATAAGCTCCATTCAATTCAATCAAACAATCTTTTTAAAAAAACATCTTCTAAGTGCTAGGTTTGGAAGATGCAAAGGCAAGAAAAGCACAACTAAATATCTCTTTTAGTTCAATTAGACTTGGATGGTATAGATTACAGGTAGATAAGCCAGTAAATGCAGAATATCAACAGCTGAGAAAATTATTAAAGTCTTCTCAGAGGATAAGAAACAAACTGAAGGATTTTTCCATGGTTATGTAATCAATGACTGTAAATGGTAGGATTTAAATATAGTTCTTATTGACACCAACCTTAGCTCTCTAAATATTACTCTTCTAACTTTTCCTTCATAATTAGTATAAATAACCTGTTATCACTTCATTCTTTACATATGCAGGATGATTAATAAATATTTATTGAATGTAATTGAAATGTTTGTTTTATACTTACTTTTAAAACTAGGTTAACTATGTCACCTCGCAAACAAAAAAAATACAAATGTGAACAGAAGCTAAAGAAAATAGAAACAAAACAAAACTTTTTGCTTTATAGCTGATTGTTCATTTAAGTTATGATGAAATTCAATAGGTAAGAATTTGGGTAAAACACTATAGTTTAATAATGAAAATACTGCAATAGTCAGAAATTGGTATGTAAAAAAGAACTTAAATATAAAAGTACAGGTAGATGAGTCTTTAAAAATTTAAGAAGGGATCAATGAAAATGTACGTTCATTAATAAAATATGCAAAAAGTGATAAATTATGCATCTTGATTTTAACTTATGCAAATTGATCTTCAACAGGAATAGTCAATTTAAATAGAAAAATATGTACATAAATGAATGGAGCCATAGCAAACTAAGCAAAATGATGACTGCATTATGTACTTGTCACTAAGGTAAATGAAATATTAATTAGCAAATGGTCCAGCTGTTTCAGTAAAGGCTAGTAATAAAGTAGGATGGGAAGTATACCTGTTCTCATACTCCTGCCTCATGATAGTTTCTGTACTATATGGTTACTATTATAACTTCATTAAAAATTAAGTGGCCACTCATACACAGAACTGTGCTGAATGATACTTGGTTGCAATTTAATGGACTTTTTCCCTGTCTTGGAAGAATATGGGTCATGACTATAACCAAAGACATATAAACTCATATATGAGAAATCTTACTGATGAAGCATCTGGACAAACTTATTCGTACTTGCATTGGTCCTTGGGTTTTATCTGACTCGTCAGTTCTCTGACAGTTTAGTTACAACGCTTTACTGAAATAATATATTTGTAGATCACTTAAGAGTTACCACAATAAGATTAACTTAGGCATAATTGGAGAATAATATTTGTCAAAGATATGCTTTGAGAATATTGCTTTACAATACAACTAAGCAAAGATTTGCCTGATTTACCCATTGTATTCCTTGAGCCATGTATGAGAAAGAGTAGATCTTTTCTTGTCTGCTTTGTATCCAGTCAGCTATCAAGATTTATTTTTGTTCTTTTTTTATGATTAAAGCTTTTTATTTTCAAAATACATGCATAGATAATTTTCAACATTCACCTTTACAAAACCTTGTGTTCCAATTTTTTTTCCTTTACTTCCCCCTACCTCTTCCCCTAGATAGCAAGTAATCCAATGTGTGTTAAACATAGGCAGTTCTTCTACACATATTTCTACAATTATGCTGCACAAGAAAAGTTAGATCAAAAAGGGAAAAAAAATTAGAAAGAAAACACAATGTCAGCAAATAACAACAAAAAAGAGTGAAAATACTATGTTGCAATCCACACTCAGTCCCTACAGTCTTCTTTCTGGTTGAAGATGGCTCTTTCCATCATATGACCATTGGAACTGGCCTGAATCATGTCCATCAGAACTGATCATTGCATAATCTTGCTTTTCCTTTAGTCAATGATATACTGGCTCTACTCACTTTACTTAGTATCAGTTCATGTAAGTTTCATGTAAGTTTCTCCTGGCCTTTCTGAAATCAACCTGCTGGTCATTTCTTATACAACAATAATATTCCATAACATTCATATACTATAACTTATTTAGCCATTCTTCCACTGATGGGCATCCACTCAGTTTCCTGTTTCTTGCACTACATAAATGACTGCTACAAACATTTTAGAAATATATTTTAAAATCAGTCTTTAGGTCCCTGATGAAATCAAATTTTATAACTTGTATATTGAAAAAATATACATTTTGATTGGAGTGGAAATAAGACATTGCTCCAACCAGATGACATATGGGAATGAGCATCAAAATCTCCATCACTTCTATATGCATATTCATTTCCCTGAGAGAATGTAGGCATAAGACATTTCCAAAACAGTGAAGGATAGGCTGAGACATGTATATTACATTGCTGAATTGGACAGGCCAGAACTAGGGTAACTGAAGTAATGATTTCTAGTTTGGAAGCATCACAAGATTCTTGGATCATGGAGTTACCTAAAGGAATTTCAGAGGTAGAAAGCTTTCATATTGCAGTCCTATTTCCAATATAACTAATAATGTTTTGCTATAAAATAAATCAGATTTAAAATGGACATTAGGGTATTGAAGAACATTTCCAGAAAATAACAAGAAACAAAGGAAGTATTTCCAGAAGACACTGGAATCAAACCAATTAGTTTACTGAGGAGTATCATCTCTTTATTTGTTTTTCCTACTCTTTAAAACCATCTTTAAGATATTTATGCATTGAAAGTTTCTTAATCAAAAGCATAACAATGAAGCAGGAAGTCTTTCACTGGCTTTCCACCCTGAATACAATCTTTACAGTGTTAAAATAGACTGAGATATAGATAACATAACACTGCATTTATAGATTTTTAAAATTAAAAAAAAGCAGACAGACTTTGACTAGGAAGAATAGAATGTAGCCTTGAAGGCTTTCAACAAGATATTTTCATTAAACATGTTAGAGTAATGTAAAACTCTTACAGATATATCTATAGCAAAACCTGTGTTCAGTGATTTCAGTAAGGTGTGATATTAAGCAAGTCCTAAAACTAGAAGACATGGCCTTCACTATGTTGCTAATAACAGGGAAAATTTTCTGGGTAAAGTTGAATCCCTACTCAGTAATATCCAACAACTTTCTTTTACTTTATGTTTACAGGAAATATTCACTATGCATTTAATTTCTTAACCTTTCTTTCCAGTCTTTTAATATATTACTATACTTCCAGCATTATAGGATGAAGCCATTCTACAGTATTTGTTATTCTGAATACACATCACTTCATTGATTATCCTTGTCCTTTGTGACCCCATACTTATACTATCCTCCACTGTGATTTCTAATTTTTATAATCTATACCTCAAGTCTCAGATTAATCATTTAATTCTCCAGGCAAGTTCCATCTTCTTCAGAAAGCCTTTCTCAGTACTACTGACTACTAATATATTTTTCTAAAGTCTTTAACAACTGTCTATCTTCCCTGCATTTCCTTGAATATGTCAATTCTATCTAATCTTCATTCAATCTGAATGACTTCTAGAATACTAGGGAGATTCCTCTGTTATACAGTGACAAAAAATTGGGACAACTGTTTAAACTAGACAAAGTGCTTTTAAAAATGCATGCTGTGCACACTTAACTAGTGATGCAGCCTGTAGAAATAGTTATTCAAGAGAAATATTGTAGGTGCTGTGTCTTTTTTAAGAAGTAGAAGAGCAAAACACAGCACTTGAAAACTTTTTTCCATTTTTATGACCCCACAATGTTCAATGGTACAAAAGCCCATTGTTGACTATAACAATGGCATCCTCTTGTAGAGGTTTATACAGAAAAGAGGGAGGAAAATGCCATACATTCATGAGAAAAGACATTTAATTTATCCCAAAAGGTTTTATTCCCTATGATGACTTATATAGAGACAGAATGATGGAAAGCATTTTTGAGGTTATGTGATCAGAAAAAGAGATGAACTGGTCATGTATCAAGAATGAGAGACAAAAGAACAAAAGCACATCAACACTTCCAAGTAATTAGGAGAACTGCAGATATGCCTCTAGAAGGTTCTCTTACAAAGAAGTCTTGTGAAAACACACACACACACACACACACACACACACACACACACACACACAAAGAGACAGAGAGACCTAAACTATCTAGTTAGCTCTCATTATAGTACAGAATGCAAGTGAGAAAGGGTATCCAGTTTCTGATGTGAAATGTTGGCAGGTTCCATCCCAAGTATGAAATTAATGTGATTTTTTTCCTTTCAAGAAGACTTTTTAATATATACAAAAATATCTGGTATTTATATTTCATTACATAAATTTAGATTGACTTTACTTTAACCTACTCTTGGAAATGTGTCTTCATTTCTAAAAGATTAAATAAAAAAGTCCATTGGATAGCATCTAAATATTTATAATGATGGAAAGTTTTATGACTTGCAATATATATCACATATGGTATTTCCATGTGTTTCTTAAAACAAACTGATGAAGTATGTGCTATTATTATTCCCATTTTACTTCTGAGAAAACTGATACAAGAATGTTTAAGTGACATAGTGACTAAGCTACTAAGTGATACAGCTACCAAGTGTTTGAGACAGGATTCCTACTTTGTTTTTCCTGATTCCAATCATAAAAATCAATATACTTTATATAGCTAACCCAGAGGCAGAAATTAAAGCCAATTTTTTCCTATTGCAAGACAAACTCTCTATGTTCTCTGCCATATTGCCTCCCTGAGTATAAGGAAATTAAATATAGTTTTTTCCCCTTAAATCTTGGATCAAGATTAAAATCTTCCCATAAATTTGGTCAATGTGAAATTGCTTAAAATTCTCATTAGCTTCTTAAGGACTACTGAAGTATTTGAAACAGAGGAAGAGACCAAATTCACTTTAACTATGTGATATTTAAAGTGATTATTTGCTGTCTAAGTCATCTTTTAGTATTATATAACTGGTTTCTAAATATCACAAGTTTACATGGTTGAACTGTTCTTTTTTAGTTTGACTTTTTGGTGCATATGAAATGTTTTAGATCAGAAAAAAAATTTATGCTTTACATCACTAGGAGACAGACTTCATGGCATTTGCAAAGTCATTCTTTAGGTAGCAGAACTAGAGAAATATTGTGTCATTTTTAAATGTTCCAAATCTCAAACATGAAAATAAAAATTTTTCACTTGTACTTTATCCATTTGTGGTTTGTTAATGGAAGCCAAATATACTGATAGCTATGTATAGAAGCTGTGGACAACTGAATACTAATAGATTACAGTGAGCATAATTTAAGAATCACAATTCACTATCTTTATTTGTGTTGTGTATTTAGAACATGCTGTCATTTTCCACTTGAAAATCAGTTTTACCTATCCAGACATAAGAAAGTTAAGTTTACTTAATAAAGGCTAAGTTCAAAATGAGAGCATGACATTTCTTCTAAAGGTCCATATAAAATATTCTCAATTGTTAGTTGTGAAAAAATATTCTTTTATTTTGCTCATTATTCCATAAGGTAAGGAGTATTCAGTCTTGAGGAGAATTATCTTTATGAGTTGACTTAGTTGGTGGCTTTCTACTTTATATAATTTGAGGAACACTACATTGATTTTTTAACAGCACCGTCATCTTCATCTTCATCATTTTTATCATCATTATCTCTGCAATGTTCTATGTATATGTCAAGAATACTGCCCCTATAAATTTATTCATTTTTATTCTCTTTTATGTGTTCAGCAATGTCGCAGTTTGGATCCCTTTGAGTTTGTATTGATGGTCTATACCTGAAATTTGTACCATTGTGTGCTACAATGTTTTTCAGGATGGGGTTAGTTCGGTGTATCTTTGCAGAAATAAAGTACTCTGATTTAAAGTCTTGATTATTCCTTGCGTTTTTTTTTTTTTTTTTTTTTTTTTTTTTTTTTTTTTTTTTTTTTTTTACTGATCCTAACACAACTACATCAGGCCTTGAATTATTTTCTGTCTTCAGGAATCCCTTATTAAAATGCAAATGCTGCTGGGGGACAATGCATCTTAAAACCAGTTAGCTGAGACAAATAAAGCCAGCTAGAAAGAGGTAGGAAGACCAGAAACATGATAAGCATATTGGGATTTCAATATCTGAAAAGGATGTACAAGTGTTTCCCCAAACAAAATTTTACCAGTTTCTCTGACTTTGGATGAGGTTATTTCTGTTTCTATACTTGGAAGGAATGGTATAACAAACTGATCCTAGAAAATATCATCTCCAAAATCAGAAAACATCTTTTAGCAAGTAACTTCTATAGTCTGTTCTAAAATGATTAATGTATTACCTTCTAATAAATATATATAGCATATATTATGATATATGTATAGATATATATATGTATATAAACATGTGTATATTATATTATGAGGCTTATATTTGCTCCATTAATCTGATGCCTTAGCTCCTTCTGTGTTTCAACTAAGCCAGACCTCCTACTAATGACACCAGCTATTTAGTTTCACCATTCTTTCTTTATTTGGGTCACTACCTGAACTGTCCATAGGACTTTTCCATTTGACACTCAACAATGATTTTAACTAGATCTTGTCTGGCCTCTATTTGGCTCTCCAATAGGTGGTGGTTTTAAGGTAGCACAAATACTTCTTTTTTCTCATTGTCTTTGATTAAGCCTCTAGACCATTTCTTTTCTAAGCCAGATAAAGATGCAAATGAAATGAAAGCAAATTATCACAAATATACAATATTTAGGATATAAATAATAAGAGCAAACTAATTATCACAAATATACAATATTTAGGATGTGAATAATAAGGGCAAACTAAAATCCTCTGGGCAGATGTGATTGGCAAAAATGCTAGAAAGAAAAAGTTATTTAACAAGGTTTTATATGTTGGATAAAGCTGCTTCTTGTCAGGGTTATCAACATTTATTTGAGTTGAAAAAATTTCCAACATGACAAAAATCTCATGTAGTCATCACATTGTTTTGCCCTTTCTGAGAAGTAGGTCATATAAGAATAAGAGAATTAAAAGTGAAGCAATGCATTAAAAATCAGTATCTCTGATAAAAGGTTGGATTTTGTTTCCAAATCATTTAATTCAAAATGGATGGTTTTCAGCTATGGAGCTATATTTAATTCATAAATGGATTTTTTTTTATTCTTTCTGCATGAGTCTAATCAAGCTTTTGAATAGTTTTTGTTTTTTTCTGTCTCTTCTTATCCTTATACATGGGTCATAGGACTCTAGATTTAGAGCATGATCTAGCCAAACATCCTCTTTTGATAGTTGTGGGAACTGAAGTCCAGAGAGTGTAAGTGGTTTTCCTATTCTCTGGATTTTATCTTGTAAGGCTAATAAATGACAGAACCATAATTTGAACATAGGGCCTTTAGCTCTTAAGTCAGTCATCTTTCAAACCTGCTTCAGATATTCAGAAACTCAAGGTTGCTTCTAAAAAAAGGACAACTCAGTGCAACATTTTTATCAATCATTTTTTTTTTCATTCTCAGGCTAGCAATATGACTCTATGCAAGTCATTTAACCCTGTTTGCCTCAGTTTTCTCATGTGTAAAATAAGCTGCGAAAGAAAATAGCAAACCATTTCTGTTCTCCCTCTCCCAAGAAAACCCCCGAATGAGATCATGAAGAATCAGAGAAGACATAACTGGAAATGACAAAACAACAAAACTGGGGATCAATCTGAGTTAGTAAGCAAAATTAAAGCAATAGATAAAGCCAAGAAATAAAATTAGGCAACAAAAGGAACTGAAGTTAAGAAGCAAAGTCTTCTTCCAATGTGAGGGGAAAAAAAGGAAACCCTAATGAACAGCCTTTCATCTCTCATACATTTGCTTCAATTGAGTAAAATAATAGGGTCATGGGAGTTGAGGGTAGGGCATTACCACATCTGGGCGAGCTTTTCCTCTTCAGTTGTCAACTCACACTAGTAATTACTTTCGGTATCCAAAAGAACAGAAGGATCTGCCATGAGATTTTGCTTCAGTTCTTATCCTCATTTGCCGTTTGGGCCTAATTCCTCATCTATCTAATTTTGATCTTTCCTGCATGTCTTTTCTTCTTCCCATGCCTCTTAATCATAACTTTTGACTCTGAGCTGAGTCCCTAAGTGGCCCCCTGTCATCTACAGCATTTTGATCTAGGATGTGGCAGGAAGTCCAGAGTCAGTGTGACAATTGGGGAAGTACAAAAGTGGAGCCAAGAAATAAACAACTCCAGTGATTGTTACTGCCCTTCCTAATGTGATCCACAATATGGCTTTTACCCACTCTCAAGCTTGTGAGTCTAAATTTTGTTATCCTTACCTCAAATCCTAGAAAATGCTAAAATGGGTTCACAATTTGAGACCAAATGAGGATGTTATGTGATAAGAAAGACCTATATAAACTTCACAGTAAGATTTTATATATGTCTATCTATCTATCTAAGATGAGGCAGCCTAAGAAAATTTGGAATCAGTGGATGGGCGTTCAAATCTTGACTCTGCTACTTTAATAAATCACAACCTATCCGGACATTAAATTATTCATTTATAAAATGAAGAGATAGTTTTAAATGACCTAAAAAATCCCTAATAATTCTAAATCTATTTCCAAATATGCATTTCCATAATTATCAATAAGGTATTTCATGTTTTCCCTTAGTCAAAAAGTCTGTGCAGTTTAATAGGTATTTCAATAATATCTAATTGTTAACATAAAAAGCCATTTTTAAAAATGTTGTTATCTGATTTGTTTGTTTAAAGGTTTAAGGGTTTTAGGATCTGTAATATCATTTACAAAGGAAGGTAACACAGAGGGGGCAAACATCCTCTCCAAGTATCCAGAATAATCTATGAAATTAATTTAAGTGATATTCCCATGGTGGCACAAATATCACATGTAAAAACAAAAAGAGAAGTTAATCCCCCCTTTTTTTTTCTCTTCAATATACTACTACTTTTCCAATACATAGAGGAAGTCAGTTTATTATTTGCTAGGTCTTAACTTGGAAAAGATTTAAGATTCAGGAACATTTGGTGCAAAGAATAAGAACTAAAATATGACAATGTATCATTTTAAAAAAAAGTAAAGAAACGGGAGAATTAAATTTAATCTAATAAATGAATTTTGTAGAAAACCTTCATTTATATCATTTCACTTGATTCTCAACAAGAACCCAAAGATGAAGATAAAATTTTACAAGATCAAAAATAAAAATATAATTCCTTGCCCATGAGGAGCTTACATCCAACAACAAACAGACAAGTATATTCATACTTATTTGAAGAGATATCTAATTTTTAAAAGATGCACTATTTTCTAAAGAAAGGTCTACTCTGTCAGGAGCAGTTCACTTGTGATCCCTAAACTTGCTGTTATTGTTACTGTTCTTGATATCTGTTCGCTCTTCTTTTTATATTTTATAATTCTGTAGCAATGATCTATCTTTGCAATCCTAAGTATGTTATTTTTACACCTTTAAAAGTTTCATTTTGGGAAGGGACCAGGACACAAAACAGGTTAGAAAATCCTGATCTGCACAACAATCCTTCTTCATAATTCAAGCTCTTCACTATCATACTATAAGATCTTGAAATGTTACAAATTTGCATGATCCTGAAACTTGTAAACATCTGTTAAGTGTTTTTGGAGGAATGATCAGTATGTCTAATATTGGTTGCTACTCTTGGTTTTCAAATCTTAATTCTCATTGATGACAGAAGGTTAATTGAGAACAGTATGACACAGTGAGGAAAAAAATGCTTTGGATTAAGGAGATCAGGATTAAAATGACAGGATTAAAAATAATCTGTGCGACCTTGTACATCAAAGCCACCATTAAGGGTTCAAATTTCCTCTTCTGGAAAAAGCAAGAAGAGTGCTATTGAGTCTTTGAGGTCTCTTCCATATGCAGAAAAATGATTTCTCTTTCTATGATTCTATGAACAAGGTATGCACTTTCTGTTACCTTTTTATACATAATGTTGGTGAAATCATTTGTATGTATCTAGTGTGCTAAGCAGCCACAGAAGGATCAATCCATTATTGGTCTCCTTGACAATTAGCATTGCCATTTCATACTAGCCATGTGTGCTCCCATCATATAATGTATATGTTGATGTATATTAGGAGCTGTCTCTCCTCAAGTAACATTCTATAAGGTATTAGCAGAGATTTCTTTCTTTAAGTAAATACCTGTTTAAACCTACTTTTTTACTTGCTTAAATATTATCTTCTGAGAAGAATAACAGACCTCACAAAAATTCACTGTTTCTGGAAAGAGCTCAAGATGAGGTTCCCTATTCTATTTTTAATTCTTCAGGGCAGAGGGAAGAAAAACCAAAAGAGAGGGAAAAAAGCAAAGAAGCAAAGGATGCAGACCGAGACAGAGATACACAGAGGCAGAAATATAAAGGCAGGCAGATATCTAGGGAAAGTGGTGGGAAGAAGGAGGGGGAAATTTAGAACAAAAGGCTATGCAAGGGTCAATGTTGAAAAATTGTTAATGCATATGTTTGGAAAATAAAAAGCTTTCCAAAAACAAATAAATAAATAAATAAAGGCAGAGAGAGATTGAAAGAAAGTGGGGGAAAGGAGGAAGATAGAGTTTACAATTTAAATGAGTATTCTAATTTGAATTACATTCAAATAAATTTAATGATAAAACTACAAATTTATCAGACTTTATAATCATGGGATGTGTTAGATTGGGAAAAGGATCCTGAAGCAAGAACAAATTGTTTCCCTTATCTCTTCCTTTATAAATGTAGATATGTTAATGTCACCCCACTGGAAGAGTGTGTACAGAGAAGGGTGTGGTCTTGAGGTACAAGAATATAGAAAAGAACTGACTCTCTGTTGTCAAACAAAAATAATGCTATTTTAAAATGTTAATGATTCTTAAGGAGAGGTGATGAAATTACCTTATTCTGACTTTTTCATATAATAATCTTATAATATTTCATATTTTAAATTCTGAGTAAAATACAAAACCACTTTTTATAATTTCCCCCTTTTTTAATCATAGACAAATGAATGTAGGAAAATAAATGCTTATTAACCAAAAAAGAAAATAGTTTCATCAAATGTTAGAAGCCTATTTTTTTCTTCAGTTAGTAAGAATTCTCTTTTTTTCTGTATCTATTATATATTTACAACATTAAGTGCAATTATTGTGAACTATTGCAAATTAGTAGCTAAATGAAATTAGATCAGAATTATATATTTATATATGGATGTAAAGAAACATACACGAAGAGTGAATCACTATTCAGTGAAGTGTGAGAACAGTAATATTAAATCAAAATTATCTGATTCTGATCTTAAAAATATATCAGTAGTGGGAGTGGAAAACTAATAAGATTTTTTTTTAATTAATAGTAGTTCAGTATTTATCTTAATTGTTCTTTAAATGTTTGGTAGAATTCACACGTATATCCATCTGGTCCTGGGGATTTTTTCTTAGGGAGTTGATTAATGACTTCTTCTATTTCTTTTTCTAAAATGGGACTATTTAAGTAATTTATTTCCTCTTCTGTTAATCTGGGCAATCTATATATTTGTAGATATTCCTCCATTTCACTTAGGTTATCAAATTTATTGGCATATAGTTGGGCAAAGTAACTCCTGATTATTGCTCTAATTTCCTCTTCATTGGTGGAAAGTTCTACCTTTTCATTTTTGAGACTTACAATTTGATTTTCCTCTTTCCTTTTTCTAATTAAATTAACTAGAGATTTATCTATTTTGTTGCTTTTTTCATAAAACCAACTTTTAGTTTTATTTATTAATTCAATAGTTTTTTTTTTTTACTTTCAATTTTACAAATCTCTCCTTTTATTTTTAGGATTTCAAGTTTGGTATTTGATTGGGGGATTTTAATTTGTTCTTTAGCTTTTTTAGTTGCAAGCCCAATTCATTGATTTTCTCTTTCTCTATTTTATGCAAAGAAACCTCTAGAGATATAAAATTTCCCCTTATTACCGCTTTGGCTGTATCCCACAAATTTGGGTATGTTGTCTCATTATTGTCATTCTCTTGGATGAAATTAGTAATTGTGTTTGCAATTTGCTGTTTCACCCATTCATTCCTTAGCATAAAATTATTTAGTTTCCAATTGCTTTTTGGTCTATTTTCTCCTGGCCTTATATTGCATGTGATTTTTATTCCGTCATGATCTGAAAAAAATACATTTATTATTTTTGCCTTCCTGCATTTGATTTTGAGGTTTTTGTGTCCTAACACATGGTCAATTTTTCTATAAGTTCAATGGACTGCTGAGAAAAAGTAAACTCCTTTCTGTCTCCATTTAGTTTCCTCCAAAGATCTATCATACCTAACTTTTCTAACATTTTGTTTATCTCTATAACTTATTTCTTATTTATTTTGTGGTTTGATTTATCAAGTTCTGAGAGAGGGAGGTTGAGATCTCCAACTATTATAGTTTTGCTGTCTATTTCTTCTTGCATCTCTCTGAACTTTTCCTCTAGGAATTTCCATGCTATACCACTTGGTGCATATATGTTTAGTATTCATATTGCTTCATTATCTATGGTACCCTTTATGAAGATATAATTTCCTTCTTTGTCTGTTTTAATTAAGTCTATCTTTGCTTGTACTTGGTCTGAAATCAGGATTGCTACCCCTGCTTTTTTTTTTTTGTTCACCTGAAGCATAATAGATTCTGCTCCAGCCTTTTACCTTCACCCTGTATGTATCTCTATGTTTTAGATGTGTTTCTTGTATACAACATATTGTTGGATTCTGGTTTTTAATCCAGTCTGCTATCTGCATCTGCTTTAAAGGAGAGTTCATTACTTTCACATTTACAGTTAAAATAACTAATTCTGTATTTCCTGCCATCTTATTTACCCTAGCTTATGCTTTTCTCTTTCTTATCCCCTTTCCTTCCTTCCTACTATTTTGCTTTTGATAACCACTTCCCTCAAACAATCCTTCCCATTTAGAGCCCCACCCACCCCTTTTTCCCCCCTTTCCCTCCTGTTTACTTATAAGTACGTCTATTATTCCCTCAGAGATAAATCTGATGAGATGGAGATTAACCCAATTCTCATTCCCCTCTTTTTTCCCCCTCAATCATTATAGGTTTTCTTTGCCTCTACATGTTGATGTAATTTCCCTTATTTTACCTCCTTTTCCTCTTATTCCAGTGATAACACAGTTGGAAAAACAATCCCTTTTCTACCTCTAATTTCTTTTTCAGTTTATCATATCATAATAATCATAAAATCACAGTAATCATAATCATAATGTAATAATAGATTCATAAAATCAACCCTCATTCTATAAGTATCTATAACATAAATATAGTTCTCAAGAGTTTTTTTTTTTCCCCTTGTTACCTTTTTATGTTTCTCTTGTGTTCTGTGTTTGTAGATCAAATTTTTTGTTCAGTTCTGGTCTTTTCAGTAGAAATAGGTGAAATTCTCCTATATCATTGAATGGCCATCTTCTTCCCTGGAAGATAATGCTCATTCTAGCTGGGTAACTTATTCTTGGCTGTAATCCAAGTTGCTTTGCCCTTCGGAATATCTGATTCCAGGCCCTTTGATCCTTCAAAGTAGAAGCTGCTAGGTCCTGTGTGATCCTAATTGTGGCTCCCCGATATTTAAACTGTTTCTTTCTGGTTTCTTGTAATATCTTTTCCTTGGTATGATAGTTCTGGAATTTAGCCACGATATTTCTGGGGGACTTAATTTTTGGGTTTCTTTCAGGAGGTGATCAGTGCATTTTTTCAAGGAGTATTTTGCCTTCTGGGTCTAAAATATCAGGGCAGTTTTCTTTTATGATTTCCTGGAAGATAGTGTCTAGGTTCTTTTCTTCATCATGGTTTTCAGGAAGCCCTATAATCCTTAGATTGTCTCTCCTAGATTTATTTTCCAGGTCAGTTGTTTTTCCTAGGAGATATTTCATGTTTTTCTCTATCTTTTCATTTTCTTGTTTTTGTTTGTCTGATTCTTGAAGTCTTGATGAGTCATTCATTTCCAATTGTTCGATTCTAATTTTTAATGTCTTATTTTCTTCAGTTACTGTTTTTAGTTCCTTTTGCAATTGACCAATTACATTTTTTTGTTCATTGAATTCTTTTTCCATTTTTTCTATTTTATTTTGCAGTGATCTCATTTCATTTCCCCATGTTTCTTCTAACTCTCTTTTAAGATCCTTTATGTAATCTTCAAAGAAAGCCTTGTGATATGGAGACCAGTTTATGTCTCTCTTTGGGGCTTTTTCTGGAGTTGCTTTACCTTTAGGAGCCTCAGATTTTGAGGTCTGTTCTTCCCTCTCTCCATGAAAGTTGTCTATGGTGAGAGCTCTTTTTGGTTTTTTTATTCATTTTTTTAAAGGTATGAGGTCTGTTTAAGGTAAAGGTGGGACAGCTGCTTTAATTTGCTCTGGGGCAGTTCTGCTGATTGAGTTATTTCAGGTACTGGGAAGTTCTGCTGATTGAATTATGCCAGGTGTTGGGCAGTTCTGCTCTAGTTCACCCTGGGGTAGTTCTGCTGATTGAATTATTTCAGGTACTGGGCAGCTGAGCTGATTGAATTATTTCTTGTGCTGATCAGTCCTGTTGTTTGATTGATCGCCCTAGGGTGTTGTGTAATGGCAGCTAGGTCCAATGCTCATCAGGGGTTCAGTGGTTCACAATCTACCCCCCACAATAGGCAGACCCCCCAAACCACCTGCCCACAATCAGGACAGATTGGCCCAAGAGGCCGCCAGAAGTCTCCCAGGTGTGTGAAAAGCACAACGCTCCAACTACTTTTCCAACTCCTGTTCCAGCTCCCTGCTCCAGATCCCTGCCCAGTCTCCCTGCGCTGCAGTCTGGGTTCAGCAGACCACCCCCCTGCCCAATTAAAACAGACCTGTTTTCAGGTTCTTCCACAGTATCTTCTTCTAGAATTGTGTTGTCCTCCAGATATTGTGGATTTTTTTGTTTCAAAATCAGTCTAGAGGCTTCATATGTTGTTGGTTTGAGGGAAGGTTAGAGGAGGTTACAGAGACTCCTGTCTGATCTCCGCCACCATGGTTCCACCTGTGGGGGTGAATTTAAATATTTTGTTAAAAATAGCACATATTAGAGCCTTGACAATGTAAAATTACCACAATTGAATAATGAACCTTGATTACAACTAATTATAACTGAGAAATCACAACAAAGAAAGAAGTCATATTCATAATGACCCAAGGGACTGACCCCAAAAGAAAAGTATAAATAAAATCCTGTTGGTGAATGCAATTAGGGAAATTGAATTTGTCTATTAATTTTCTACTTTTAACCACATTGTGAATAAGAGCTCAAAACATATCGAGCATCATTTATAAAGAAATGAGCTGTATGTAAAACAGTTTTCCTTCAAACTAAAGAAGCAAAACTGTCAAATAAATTTCCAAGGTAATTAAAATGCATTTTTAGATTATAGCTGTTATGTGTATGATTCATTAACAATGATCACCATTCTACCACTTATTTCAAATTTGACTTTGTGCAAATTACTTTACCTATTTTGTCTTCAGTTTACTCACCTCTTAAAACAAAAGGGTGAAATAGATACTGTTTAGAGACTTTACTTTGAAATGTTTTTCTGTTTTAAATTGAAGCTTTTTATTTACAAAACATATGCATGGGTAATTTTTCAACATTGACCCCTGCAAAGCCTTCTGTTCCAAATTATCCCCTCTTTTCCCCCAAAACATCCCTAGATGTCAGGTAGTCCAATACATCTTAAAATGTTAAAATATATGTTAAATCCAAAATATGTACATATATTTATACAGTTATCTTGCTGCACAAGAAAAATCGGATCAAAAAAGAAAAAAAGAATCGAGAAAGAAAATAAAATGCAACCAAACAAAAACAGAGAGTGAAAATGTTATGTTTTCTTCCACACTCAGTTCCCACAGGGCTCTCTCTGGGTGAAGATAACTCTCTTCATTACTGGACAATTGGAATTGGTTTGATTTATTTCATAGTTGAAGAGAACCATGTCCATCAGAATTGATTATTTTATAATCTGCTGTTTTCATGTATAATGATCTCCTAGTTCTGTTCATTTCACTCAGCATCAGGTCATGTAAGACTCTCCAGCCCTCTATGAAATCATCCTGCTGGTCGTTTCTTACAGAACAATAATATTCCATGACATTAATATACCATAATTTATTCAGCCATTTCCCAATTGATGAACATCCACTCAGTTTCCAGTTCCTTGCCACTACAAAAAAGGCTATCACAAACATTTTTGCACATGTGGGTCCCTTTCCTTCCTTTAAGATCTCTTTGAGATATATGTCCAATAGAAACACTGCTGAGAATCTAGAGTTTGATAAACCAAAGACCCTTGCTTTTGGGATAAGTACTCACTATTCAACAAAAAATGCTGAGAAAATTTGAAACTAGTATGGAAGAATATGGGCTTGACTCACACCTAACACCACATACAACGATAAGATCTAAATGGGTTCATAATTTAGATATAAAGAATGATATTATAAGCAAATTAGAGGAACATAGCATAGTTTACCTCTCAGACCTGTGGAGAAGGAACATATTTCTGTCCAAAGAACTGGAACTCTTAAATGAACACCAGATAGATAATTTTGACTATATTAAATTAAAAAAGTTTTTGTACAAACAAAACTAATGCAGACAAATTTAGGAGAGAAACAATAAATTGGTAAATCATCTTTATATTTAAGGGTTCTGATAAAAGCCTCATTGCTAAAATGTAAAGAGAATTGTCTAATGTTTATAAGAATTCTAGCCACTCTCCAATCGATAAATGGTCAAAGTATATGAACAGACAGTTTTCAGATGATGAAATTAAAATCATTTCTAGTCATATGAAAGGTGCTTCAAATCACTATTGATCAGAGAAATGCAAATTAAGATATCTCTGAGGTACCACTGTCAGATGGGCTAAAATGACAGGAAAAGATAATGAAGAATGTTGGAGAGGATGTGGGAAAACTGGGACACTTATACATTATTGGTGGAACTGTGAACGGATCCAACCATTCTGGAGAGAATAATGGAACTATGTTCAAAAAGTTATCAAACTGTGCATACCCTTTGACCCAGCAATGTTTTTATTGGGCTTATAACTCAAAAAGATTTTAAAGGAAGGAAAGGGAACCACATGTGCAAGAATGTTTGTGGCAGCCCTTTTTGTAGTGGTTAGAAACTGGAAACTGAATGGATGCCCATCAGTTGAAGAGTAGCTGAATAAATTATGTTATATGAATGTTATGGAATATTATTCTTCTATAAGAAATGATCAGCAGGATGATTTCAGAGAGGCCTGGAGAGACTTGCAGGAACCTATGCTGAGCAAAATGAAGAGAACCAGGAAATTATACATAGCAACAACAAGACTATATGATGAACAATGCTGATAGACATGGCTCTCTTCAACAATGAAATGTTTCAAAACAGTTCCAATTGTTCAGTGAAGAAAGCCATATAAACCGGGAAAGAAGAATAGGAAATGTAGACCACAGCATAACATTTTCATGCTCTCTATTGATGTTTGCTTGCATTATGTTTCCCTTCTCAGATTTTTTTTCTTGTAGATCTGACTTTTCTTGCACAGCAAGATAACTGTAAAAATATGTATACATATATTTAATTTGTCAAGTATTTTAACACAATTAACATGTAGTAGACTTCCTGCCATCTAGGGGAGGAGTGGAAACTGGGGGGGGGGGATTTGTAATGGAAAGCTTTGCAAGAGTCAATGTTGAAAAATTACCCATACATATATTTTGCAAATAAAAAGCTTTAGTAAAAACAAAACAAAACAAAACAAACAACAAACAACAACAACAACAAAAATAAACACTGCTGAGTCAAAGGGTATTCACAGTTTAATAACTTTTTAAACATAGTTCCAAATTGCTCTCCAGAATGGTTGGAAACTTTCACATTTTCACCCCAAAAATGTAGCACTGCCCCAATTTTCCCACATCCCCTCTAACCTTTATCGTTATGTTTTCCTGTCATCTTAGGCAATTTGACAGGTGTGTAGTGGTATCTCAGAGTTATTTTAATTTGAATTTCTTTGATCAATAGTGATTTGGAGAACATTCATATATGACTAGAAATAGTTTTAATTTCTTCACCTGAAAATTGTCTGCTCATACCCTTTGACCATTTATCAATTGGAGAATGTTTTGACTTTTAAATTTGAGTCAATTCTCTATATATTGTAGAAATGGGGCCTTTATCAGAACCTTTCAGGGTAAAACTGTTTTCACAGTTTATTGCTTCTCTTCTAATCTTGTCTACATTAGTTTTGTTTGTACATACCTTTTTTAACTTAATATAATGAAAACTATCTATTTTGTGATCAATAATGATCTCTAATTCTTCTTTGGTCACAAATTCCTTTCTCCTCCACAGATCTCGGAAGTAAACTATCCTTTGTTCTTCTAATTTGTTTATAATACCATTCTTTAGGTCTAGATCATGAACTTATTTCAGTCTTATTAGGTGTTAGGTGTAGGTTGATGCCTAGTTTCTGCCATACTAGTTTCCAAATTCCCCAGCAGTTTTTGTCAGATAGTGAGTTCTTATCCCAAAAGCTGGGGTTTTTGGGTTTGTCAAATAATAGATTGCTATAGTCATTGACTTTTTTGTCCTGTGAACCTAACCTATTCCACTAATCAACTGCTCTATTTCTTAGCCACAAACAAATGTTTTTGATGACTGCTGTTTTATAATATAATTTTAGATCTGGTGCAGCTAGGCCACCTTCATTTGCTTTTCCTCCCCATTAACTCCCTTGAAATTCTTGACCTTCTATTCTTCCAGATGAATTTTCTTGTTATTTTTTTCTAGGTCAGTAAAATAGTTTCTAGGGAGTTTGATTGGTATAGTACTAAATAAATAGGTTAGTTTAGGTAGTATTGTCATCTTTATTAAATTTGCTCTACCTATCCAAGAGCACTTGATATTTTTTCCAATTGTTTAGATTTGACTTTATTTGTGTGGGAAGTGTTTTATAGTTTTGTTCATAAAGTTCCTCACTTTCCCTTGGTATATAGATTGCCAAAAATTTTATACTATCGACATCTATTCTAAGTGGAATTTCTCTTTGAATCTCTTGCTGTTGTATATTGTTAGTAATGTATAAAAATGCTGATGATTTATGTCAATTTATTTTGTATTCTGAAACTTTGCTAAAGTTGTGGATTATTTCTAATAGTTTTTAAATTAATTCTCTAGGATTCTCTCCACATACCATCATATCATCTGCAAAGAGTGATAATTTGATTTCCTCATTACCTACTCTATTTCCTTTAATCTCTTCTTCTTCTCTTATTGCCAAAGCTAGCATTTCTAATAAATATTGAACAGAAATGATAGTAGCGGGAAATCTTGTTGGGTCTTATTGGGAATGGTTGTAGTTTGTCTCTATTACATATGAAACTTGCTTATGGTTTTAAATTAATGCTACTGATCATTTTAAAGAAAAGCATTTATTCCTATACTCTCTAGTGTTTTTAATAGGAATGGGTATTGGATTGTATCAAATGCTTTTTCTGAATCTATTGAGATAATCATGTGGTTTTTGTTAATTTGGTTATTGATATAGTCAATTATGCTAATAGTTTTGCTAATATTGACCCAGTTCTACATTCCTGGTATAAATCCTACTTGGTTATGTTGTATTATCCTGGGGATGATTTTCTGTAATCTTTTTGCTAATATTTTATTTAAGATTTTTGCATCAATATTCATTGGGGAGACTGGCCTATAATTTTTTTCTCTGTTTTCATCCTACCTAATTTAAATATCAGTACCATGTCTATGTCATAAAAGGAATTTGGTAAGAGTCCAGGCCCTTCAATTCTTTAAGGTAGAGGTTGCTAGGTCCTGGGTAATCCTTATTATGGCCCCTCAGTATTTGAATTTTTCTTTTTCTGGCTGCTTGTAATATTTTTTCCTTAGTCCAATAGTTCTGAAATTTAGTCACAATCTTCCTTGGAGTTTTAATTTTGGGGTCTCTTTCAGGTGGTTTTCAGTGAATTCTTTGAATGGCTATTTTACCTTCTGATTCTATGACACTTGGGTAGTTCTCTTTGGTGATTCCCTGAAAAATAGTGTCTTGGCTCTTTTTTTTTTTTTTTTTTCATCATGGTTTTCTGGAAGTCCAATAATTTTTAGATTGTCTCTCCTAGACTATTTTCCTGATCAGTTGTTTTCCCAATTAGGTATTTTACATTTTTTTTCTGTTTTTTTTTTTTTTTTTTTTTTTTTTTTTGTTTTTGCTTGACTGATTCTTGATGTTTCATTGAGTCATTCATTTCCATTTGTTCAGTTCTGATTTTTAGTTAATTATTTTCTTCATTTACTTTTTTTTACTTCTTTTTGCATCTTGTCCTCATTTTACTTACCTCTCAAAATTAAAGGGTGAAGAAGATACTATCTAAAAACTTTATTTTAAAATGCTTTTGTTAGACACAAAAATGAAATACTTTATTCCAACAATTGCTTTTATTAAATATTTTATTTTTAAAGTTTTATTATCTTGAATCTTAATTATTTGAGATTAGAAATAAGAACAGGATAAGCCAGTCTCCCCAAATTATTTTTCTTATTTAGTATTTATGCAAAATATGTGGAAAATGCAATAAAACTGAAGAATTTGGGAATTAAGTTGGGTGCAACACTAAATTCATGAAAAAAGAATCATAACCCACCATATATGTGTATGTCTTTGGAAATTGTATGCTACTTTTAGTTCCATTTGCCATTCTTCATTATGTATTTAGATTGGTTTGTTTTTAGTTTATTGAATACTATGATCATTAAACTGAATGAAACAATTACTAATACCCTACCTTGCTAGTGTCTCATAATGTTGGAGAATCATGATTAATTGAAGAAATGTAACTGATGATTAACCAATACTGAGATCACATATCCATACACACACATACACACACACACAGACACACCCACAATTAGATAATTTCTTTCTTTTTTTTTCCCTGAGGCAATTGGGGTTCAGTGACTTGCCCAGGGTCACACAGCTAGGAAGTATTAAGTGTCAGAGGACAGATTTGAACTCAGGTCCTCCTGAATTCAGGGTTGGTGCTCTATACACTGCACCACCTAGCTGCCCCCACAATTAGATAATTTCAATAGAATTACATAAGCAAAGAATGACAATGGAGGAATGATTTTGTTAGACTAGAAAATTCAATGCTGCAAAAAACCCATTTTTGATGTATCAAATTAATACTTATGCTATTCACTGAAATCGTTGATATTCTTAGGTCTTTCAATTAAAAATAAAAATGTAGCAATGTTTAATCCTTTGAAACTTTAATTAGATACTTAATTTAGCAATGTCTAGAAATCTGCAAATTGTTGGAAATTTTTCACAATAAAAATTTAATGCACCCTACTATACCCAAAAGTAAGGACATTCTGATCAAAGGTTCTCTGCTGATTGCACCCTATCTACTTTGTCATAATGAATCAAATCTAATTTATCTTTTTATAAATATAAACTCCAGTAACAGAAATTAATTCCAAAGAAAAGAAGACCCTCAATATAACATGGGACATTTTTGTCATTGATGTTGTCAGATAATATATATAACTAAAGAAATACTAATTTTGAAATAGTGTAGAAAATTACAACAGTTATTAAAATTTACTTTTCAAGCTAGTATCAAGTCATCAAAAATTTGGAGGCCTCCTGATCTTTTCTCAAAGTGTGAATTAGCAGCCTATTGGCAATATTCAGATGGCAAGAGATGTGTAAGTTCCCTTTGATGAAGATAATGCCAGAAAGTGCTTTCCTACTGAGAATCATCTTCACTTGTGAAATAGTGTTTTGGAACAAGGCCTTTTTTAAAAGGCATGACAAAGCTAGGGAATGTGAAAAAAAATAGATAACTGGCGGGGGGAACATCTCTTCATTTCTACATTGTTTTATTGGATTGTTTAGTTTTCAGTGTTTGCACTTAAAAAAATAAGTTATTTCATAGGAAAGTCACATATGAGTCTCTGATAATAAGGATGGTCTCACATTTCGTATTCTGTTTACTTCCTCATTTTTGTCCCAAACAATATCTGACTAGATTAAATCTCAGTGAGATCAGCGAATGACAGCATTTAGACAAAACAGTACATTTTTGTTTTCAGGATATTAAAATACAAAATGCTGATCATGTCATTTTATAAATTAATAACCCAATCCTATAGGACCATGAAGCTAATTAAACAAACACAAATACACTCACATAATCAAGCCAGCTGTTAAAAAATTATCAAATTATGTGCAAGATACTGCTAGACAGATAAAAAATTATGTTCCTCAAGGAACATAATTCCAAGTAGATAAGGCATACTAATTAATAAACTTTTTTCCTATTTCTCTATTTTTGGTGGTTATTCTCTAAATTCCTAAGTTACATAATTACTTTGTGGTTTGTTTAAATACCTATATCTATATTTATCTATCTATATGCATGTCTATTTCTATGTATCTATGCATCATCTTTGATGCTTTGGTATTTTAATTTTGGAGGAATAATGTGTTTAAACCCCAAGCTCTGGTACCTAACATCTAGGTGATCTTAGGCAAATAACATCTCAAGAGCTGGAAGGTACATTGATAACTAACTAGTCCAATATTACCAGGAATCTATATCCCTGCAAGTTATTGCTTTTAGCTGAGGAAAGATTTGAACCCAAATGATTTGTTGCACTATCATATATGCCTGTCTCTAACCTTCGTGTTTTTCAAACCTAAAATGAGAAGATCACATTCAAGTCTCTTGCCCTCTGGTCATCATCAACTGATTTTTAAACTGCTTTGATGCCAAAGTCCCCCTGCTTCCTAACTTACCCCTTTCTTTCTACATGGTATCACCATTGTTCCAGTCATTCATACTCATTCTCATTATCATCTTCAAATTCTCATTCTCTCTTCATATTTAACATATTTCAAGCATGATCATTTCTCTTTTCATAACATGTTACTTTGTCTCCTGTAACATTATAAGTACTTTGCAATTGACCAATTACATTTTTTTGTTCATTGCATTCTTTTTCCATTTTTTCTATTTTATTTTGCAGTGATCTCATTTCGTTTCCCCATGTTTCTTCTAACTCTCTTTTAAGATTTTTTATGCAATCTTCAAAGAAAGCCTTGTGACATGGAGACCAATTTATGTCTCTCTTTGGGGCTTTTTCTGGAGTTGCTTTACCTTTAGGGGCCTCAGGATTTGAGGTCTGTTCTTCCCTCTCTCCATAAAAGTTGTCTATGGTGAGAGCTCTTTTTGGTTTTTTATTCATTTTTTTTAAAGGTGTGAGGTCTGTTTAGGGCAAAGGTGGGACAGCTGCTTTAATTTGCCCTGGGGCAGTTCTGCTGATTGAGTTATTTCAGGAACTGGGCAGTTCTGCTGATTGAATTATGTCAGGGGCTGGGCGGTTCTGCTTTAGTTCACCCTGGGGTAGTTCTGCTGATGGAATTATTTCCAGTACTGGGCAGCTCCACTGATTGAATTATTTCTGGTGCTGATCAGTCCTGTTGTTTGATTGATTGCTTTAAAGTGCTGTGTAATGGCAGCTAGGTCTGATGCTCATCAGGGGTTGAGTAGTTCACAATCTATCCCCCTCAAAAGGCAGACCCTCCAAACCACCTGCCCACAATCAGGACAAATTGTTCCAAGAGGCCTGCAGAAGACTCCCAGGTGTGTGAAAAGCACAACGCTCCCACTCCTGTTCGGACTCCTGTTCCAGCTCCCTGCCCCGGTCTCCCTGCACTGCAGTCTGGGTTCAGTAGGCCACCCCCTGCCCAATTAAAACAGACCTGTTTTGAGGTTCTTCCAGAGTATCTTCTTCTAGAATCGTGTTGTTCTCCAGATATTGTGGATTTTTTTTTGCTTCAGAATCAGTCTAGAGGCTTCATATATTGTTGGTTTGAGGGGAGGTTAGAGGAGGTTACAGAGACTCCTGTCTGATCTCCACCACCATGGCTCCACCCCCGGAAGGAAGCCCACTATAAGTACTTTGTATAATCCCTCATCACTTTACACTTCAATTCTTTCTAAAGTGTTCTACTTGGACTCTCTTCTTCATGTCTTTGCACTACAATCCATCTTCCATTTAATTGTCAAATTGATCTTTCTAAAATTTATTATTGATTTATAATTTCCCAATCCTTTTAATAAACTCTGGTGGCTCTCTATAATTCATAAGAAACTGACATAAAATTGTGTTTAGGTTCCAAATATTTTAAAAACTTGTCCTCCCTATCACCATCTCCCTAATCTTCTTAAACATGATTTCATGGATATTGTGACATTGGTCTTGTTTTTCAAAATGAAATTATTTCTTTTCACTCTAATTTTTGTTCCAATAACTTGGAATACTTCCTCCTCCTCTCCTAGTTTTATCTTGTTTCCTTCACATTCTATACAAATTCTCACCTTTTGCAAGAAACCTTATTTAATCTTCAAACCTCACATATTTCCCAAGGGATTAACCATGATTTATCTCATACACACACACACACATACACACACATATATATGCATATATATATACATACATGCATATATAGTCTGTATGCAATTGTTTTCATATTGTCTCCCCCATTTACCAGAGTTCCTTGAAAGTGAAAACTTTCCCTCCTTAGCAATTAACTAGTAATGACTAATTATATATAGTTATAATGACTAGTCATATAACAGGCACTAAATAAATGCTAGTTGACTTATTGTCCTCTAAATCATGGGAACTTTAGAGTTTTCTGACTTTCAATATCTAATATTTTATTCATAAATAAAAATGTAATTTTATGAAGAAAACATATTTTAGATAATGGATATATATATTGAAAGACAACTTGGCAGCATTAGGCAATTCAATTCATTCAAGAGCCCTAATGTTTAAAAATAAATATTTTTATTGATTATTTTTGAAATAAAATAAAAATGCCATGGACAAAGATGAAGTAAAGTGGAGGCAGATAGGTGCTACTATGAATAGAGCACTGGATGTGGAGTCAGGAAGAGATTAGTTCAAATCTGTCCATAGACACTACCTTAAAATCATGGGGAAATCATTTAATTTGTTTCTCTCACTTTCTTCATTTATAAAATGGAGATAATAATAATACCTATCTCATAGAACTATAGTGAAGATCAAAATGAGAAAATAATTGTAAAGCATTTAGTACCATGCTTCGCACATAATACAGCTATATAATGCTAGCTATTATTAATAGCATTAGTATTATTAAAATTGGTATTAACAACATTTTATTCATTGCTTATTTTTTATTTATTTCTATTTAAAGAAAGCATATATAATGATAGAAGATATTATATTCATGGGTATACATCTTTTCTTTATTTCCAGGTTATTCTTTTGTTTTCAGCTGAGCCCTTTTTACCTTTTTATTTTTTCCCACTTTAATTCCCTGCCCCCAGCAGATTATAATTAAACACATTC
>JAJPUD010018634.1:0-28307 GCA_023553655.1 Myrmecobius fasciatus | reverse complement strand
AAAACTGGGGTCTTTGGGTTTATCAAACACTAGATTACAATTGTCATTGAGTATTTTGTTCTGTGAACCTAACCTATTCCACTGATCCACTACTCTATTTCTTATCCAGTACCAAAAGGTTGCCAATTGTATTTTTACAATTTTTATTATATTATTATTATTTTTTTCTTTTAAAACTTTTTATTTTCAAAATATATAAAAGGATAATTTTTCAATATTGACCCTTGCATAGCCTTGTGTTTCAGATTTTGCCCTCTTTCCCCCAGCTCCTCCCCTAGGTGGCAAGCAATCCAAATATGATATACATGTTAAAATATATGTTAAATCCAGTATGTGTAAAAAATATTTATACAATTCTTTTGCTTCACAAGAAAAATCGGATCAAAAAGTAAAGTAAATAGGTAAGGAAACAATATGCAAAGTAACAAAAAGAGTGAGAATGTTATATTGTGATCTACATTCAGTTCTAGTAGTCCCTGCTCTGTGTGCAGATGGATCTCTTAATCACAACATCACTGGAAATGGTATCAGTCATCTCATTGTGGGAAAGGCTCACATTCATCAAAATTGATCATCATATAATATTGCAGTGTACAATCTCCTGATTCTGTTCATTTCACTTATCATCAGTTCATGTAAGTCTTTTAGAGAGGCTAAAATCATCTTCCTGATCATTTCTTACACAAGAATAAGATTCCATAATATTCATATACTATAACTTATTCAGCCACTCTACAACTAATGGGCAACCACTTAGTTTCCAATTTCTTGCCACTAAAAAAGGGCTGCTATAAACTTTTTTGCACATCTGGTTCTCTTTCTTTTAAGATTTCTTTGGGATATAGGTCCAATAGAAACACTGCTGGATCATAGGTTATGCACAGTTTAATAACTTTTTGACCATAGTTCCAAATTGCTCTCTAGAATGGCTGGATCTGTTCACAGTTCCACCAACAATGTATTAGTGTCTCAGTTTTCTCACATTTCCTCCAACATTTGTCATTATCTTTTCCTGTCAGCCAATCTGAGAGGTGTGAATTGGTTTCTCAAAGTTGTCTTAATTTGAATTTCTCTGATCAATATTGATTTAGAGCAACTTTTCATATGACTAGAAATGGTTTTAATTTCATCTGAAAATTGTCTGCTTATATACTTTGACCATTTATCAGTTGAAGAATGGCTTAAATTCTCCTAATTTTGAGTTGATTATCTATATATTTTAGAAATGCTTTCATCAGAACGTTTAAATATAAAAAATATTTTCCAATTTATTGCTTCCCTTCTGATCTTGCCTGCATTATTTTTGTTTGTACAAAAAAATTTTAATGTAATATAATCAAACATCTTTCTGGTGTTCAGTTATGAGTTCCAGTTCTTTGTTGGACACAAATTCCTTCCTTCTCCACAGAAATGAGAGGTAAGCTATCCCATGCTCTTCTAATTTGCTTATAATATAACTTTTTATCTCGCAATAATGAAACCATTTTGATCTTATCTTGGTATGTGGTGTTAGGTGTAGATCAATGCCTAGTTTCTTCCATACTAATTTCTAATTTTTCCAGCAGTTTTTGTCAAATAGGGAGCAGTTACATCAAAATGTGGTGTATTGGGGTTTGTCAAACCTCATGTTGCTATAGTGATTGACTATTTTGTCCTGGAATCCTAAACTTTTCCACTGATCATGGTTTTGATGACAGCTGCTTTATAATATAGTTTTAGGTCTGGAACAGCTAAGCCATCTTCATTGGCACTTTTTTTCATTAATTCTGTAAAAATTCTTGACCTTTTGTTTTTCCAGATGAACATTGTTATTATTTTTTCTAGGTCTGTAAAATAATTTTTTGGGAGTTTGATTGGTATGGCACTAAATAAGAAGATTAATTTAGGTAGTATTGTCATTTTTATTATATTTTCAAGACTTACCCATGAGCACTTGATATTTTTCCAGCCAATTAGATCTGACTTTATTTGTGTGGAAAGTGTTTTATAGTTGTGTTCATGTAGTTCAAGACTTTTCCTTGGCAGATAAATTTCCAAATATATTATGCAAGTGACAATTATGACAATTATTTTGAATGGAATTTCTCTTTGTGTCTCTTGCTACTGGACTTTGTTGATAATAAAAAATTCTGATGGATTTATGTGGATTTATTTTGTATCCTGCAATTTTGCTAAAGTTGTCAATTGTTTCTAGTAGTTTTTTACTTGCTTCTCTAAGGTACTAAGTATACCATCTAAGTATACCATCATATATATCATCTGCAAAGAATGATAATTTGGTTTCCTTTTTGCCTACACTAATTCCTTTAATCTCTTTTTTCTTCTGTTATTGCCAAAGCTAACATTGTTAATACAATATTGAATATTTATTTGAGAGTGGGCAGCCTTGTTTCACTCCTGATCTTATTGGGAATGGTGCTAGTTTGTCCCCATTACATATGATGCTTGCTGATGATTTTAAATAGATGCTACTGGTCATTTTTAAGGAAAAATCCATTTGCTCCTATACTTTATATTGTTTTTAATAGAAATGGGTGTTGGAGTTTATATCAAATGGTTTTCCTGCTTTTATTTAGATACTCATATGATTTTTGTTGGTTAGGTTATTGATATAGTAGTTAATTATGCTAATAGTTTTCCTAATATTGAACCAGCCCTGCATTCCTGGTATAATTCCTACTTGGTCATAGTGTTTATCCTGGGGATAACTTTCTGTAATCTTGTTGCCAATATTTTATTTAAGATTTTTGCATTAATAGTTATTAGGGAAATTGCTTGATAATTTTCTTTCTCTGTTTTCACCCTACTATCAGCACCATATTTGTGTCATAAAAGGAATTTGGTAGGACTCCTTCTTTCACTATTTTTTTTTCAAATAGTTGATAGAGTATTAGAATTAATTGTTCTTAAATGTTTCTTAGAATTTACATGTAAATCCATATGGCCATGGAGATTTTTTTCTAAGTAAGCTGATTAATAGCTTTTTCTATATTTTTTTTCTAAAATGGGAGTATTTAAATAATTTATTTCCTCTTCTGTTTACCTGGGCATTTTATATTTTTGCAAATATTCCTCCATTTCATTTAGATTATCTATCATATAGGCATATAGGTGGGCAAAATAACTTCTAATTATTGCTATAATTTCTTCTCCATTGCTGAAATGTCCCTTTTCATTTTTGAGACTAACAATTTGATTTTCCTCTTTCCTTTTTCTAATCAAATTAACTAAAGATTTATCTATTTTGTTGTCTTTTTCATAAAACCAACTCAGTTTTATTTATTAATTTTATAGTTTTCTTACTTTCAATTTTATTGATCTCTCCTTTTATTTTCAGAATTTTAAATTTATTATTGAGGGTTTTAAATTTGTTCTTTTTCTAGTTTTTTTGTTTTTTAGTTTTAAGTCCAATTCATTGATCTTCTCTTTCTCTATTTTATGTAAGTAAGCATCTAGAGATAGAAAATTTCTCCTTTATAATCACTTTGGCTGCATCCCACAAATTTTTGGTACATTGTCTCATTATTATTATTATCTTGGATGAAACTATTCATTGTGTCTTTGATTTTTTGTTTCACCCATTCATTATTTCAGATTACATTATTTGATTTTCAATTAATTTTTGGTCTTTTTTCTCCCGGCCTTATATTGCATGTGATTTTTATTGTATCATGATCTGAAAAAAATGCATTTACTATTTCTGCCTTTCTGCATTTTTGACTTTGGCATTTTTATGCCCTAATACATAGTCAATTTTTGTATAGGTTCCATGAACCACCAAGAAAAAAGTGTACTTTTCTGTCTACATTCAATTTTCTCCAGAGAGCTATTATACTTAACTTTTCTAACTTTCTGTTTACCTCCTTAACTTCTTTCTTATTTATTTTGTGGTTTGATTTATCTAGTTCTGAGGGAGAAAGATTGAGATTCCCCCACTAGTATAGTTTTGCTGTCTATTTCTTCTTGGATCTTTCAAATTCTCCTCTGGGAATTTCCATGTTATACCACTTGGGGCATATATGGTTAGTACTAATATTGCTTCGTTATCTATGGTGCCCTTTAGTAAAATGTAGTTTCCATCTTTATCTCTTATAATTAGACCTATCTTTTCTTTTATTTGATCTGAGATCAGGATGGCTACCCTTACTTTATTTTGCTTCACCTGAACATAATGGATTCTGGTCCAGCCCTTTACCTTCACTCAGTATGTATCTTTATACTTTAAATGTGTTTCTTGTAAACAACATATTGTAGGATTCTGTCTTTTAATCCAATCTTCTATTTGCTTCCATTTATGGGAGAGTTCACCCCATTCACATTCACAGTTTAAACAACTAAGTTTGTATCTCCTACCATCTTATTTACCCTTTTATGCTTTTCTCTTTCATTGTTAATTGTATTTTTTAAGGAGTTATTTTCTTCAATCATTTTTTCTCTTCCTTTTCCAAGATGTTGACACTCTTATTTATTTTCACATTTTTTATTCTAGCTCTTTTATTTGCCTTTTAAAGGCAAATCTCAATCTTTTTTAAATGAACAATTCAGCTCTGAGCCTTGGCTTTGAGCACAGGATTCCTTGTGTTCACAGTGGGTAGCTTTGCTTGCTCTCTCCAGGAAACAGCTTGGTTTCCCAGTTTGCCTTCTGAGCTGGGACTAGGTTCTCCCCCATTGATCTGCTCCTCTATTGAGCTCTGTCTGAGGGTCTTAGTTGCTGATTTGCTGCCATTAAGACCCATTCACCAACTTTCCCAATGTCTTTCTGAGCTGTGCTGAGCATTCTTTTCATCCCAGTGAGTCACCTTTCATGAAGTTTTTCCAGTCTATCTTGAACTGGTGAGTGGTTTCCTTCCATCAAACTTGGTCATATATTTGGTTTCCTGTGGTTTTCAAGGGAAACTGGGGGATCTGAAGCAGCTTCCTGGCTTTACTACATCATCTAGGCTCTACCCTTGGAAATTTTTATTCTAGGGAGGTTCTTTTTGCTTAGGCTTCCACATCTCCATAATGTTAGTATAGTAGAGGGTATTATTGGGATAAATCAATATATTTTATTTGGAATGAAGAAATTCTTTTTTTAAATTCTGCTTCCTACTTGTGTCTGAGCTGGACAAGTCATTTTGCCTCTTTCAGCCTCAGTCTCCTCATCTGTAAAAAAGAATAAGTTCTTCCTTATAAAGTTGTTGCAAGACTCAAATGAAAAAAAAATTTGTAAAGCACTTTACAAATCCAAAAAAATTATGGCTACTAGTATTATACTTGCTCTTCCCTGAATTCTTCCTTCACTTTATCTGGTGTTTTTCCTCTCCCTTCCCAAGGCACAGCTCAAGGCATTTGCTCACACTCTACACTGTGCTTTTCTTCTACCTGTTCTCTATTCTCTAAAGCCCTAAGCCAATGCTCACAATTCTTAACAATTTCTCTAACATCCCTGGTTACTAAAAAGTTTTCCCTCCAAACTTCTGAAGAAACTTTATTCTGTAACTTCCTAAAACACTTATCTTAATATATTGTGTATTTTATTTATATGTATCTTATTCCTTGTCCCTCCCTTTTCTGGATCACAGATTTCATGGAACCAGTGACTATGTACCATGTAAATTTTCTACTCTTCTTAGTGTTTTGTGCATTATTTAATTGAAATAAAATTGCAAGGCAATTAATAAATATTTGTTGAGTGAATAAAAAAATGAATAAATGAATGGATTATTTTCAATTTATTTCTTGGATAATATAAGCATGGATGATTAGTTACAGTATATTGCTTGCATGTATGCATATATCAGACATGTATGCACATGTACACACATTTATTAACACCTACAGAGGTTCAAATACCACTGCAAGAAAAAATACACAGCAATGCATATGCATAATTATATGCTTATGCTATTGCATAATGGTATATATATGATGATGCTATATAATTATTGTTATATTGGTACTTATATCCCCTTCACCCATCCATCTATGAGCACCACTTCAAAATACCCAAATAATTAATTGCCTTTGGGTTAAGAAGGATTTCAAAAAGTCATTAATTTTTGGTTTAGATTATTTCATGTTGGTTAGTATTTAATAGTTCTTAAAATCCAATGGCAAGGAAAAAATGTCAGGTCAATGCCATAGTGGCTATATTTGTCTTTCCACACTTGGATAATTCTGTGCTTTTGACATTTGTCTCCTGAACTATTGTTAATCACTAAGCATATAAATGCCCATGGGCTTTTTTACATAGAATATTTTTATTTCAGACTTTGGCAGATTTCTAATTGCACTAGAAAGCCCTAAAGAAAGGTCCTGTATCATAAAAGCAAGTTGGGAATTAGAATGTGGGATGTTTTGAATAAGAGAAAAACTCAGTTATAGCAATTTTATTACAAGAACTTGCTTACTTTCCCTGCATATTACAGGGTTTCAATCAGAGGCCATATAAAAACAAATACATGAAACAGGTGCGAGACAGCCTGCAACTTGGAAGAGTGCCCACTGATCAACTCCACTAAGGTTTTATTATCTAACCACAAACACATTTTGTGGATATTTAGACTTTCTCCCACTAGATTAACTCATGCCAACTGGATAGAGCTCAATGAGAATAATGACCACAATTCTTCCAGAGTCGGGTAAACTGATTGGCATCATAATCTAGACTGGCCTTGATATATTCCTATGTTGGCATACATAGATATAGATACAAATATTCACAAGTAGATCTATTTTTATACATTGGCACAAGTATAGACATGTGTACTTTGATTTATTTCCCATTAGAAATGCTTGTAAAGTACAACTGAGACTACTGGAATGGGAAGGTATGGAAAACATTTTTTTTTCTATTTTTGAGCATAGAAATCATCTTCACAGATTATCAAAGAGAAAAATAACAAATTTTAAAGACATCATATTTGAGATTATTAATTCTCAATACCACCATGTTGACTTTAGGTTTAGGGTGCTAGACTTGAAATCAAGTCAATATGGATTCTAATTCTGCTGAAAAACTAGATAATAACTAGTGACTTTGTGTAAGTCATTTAGGCTGTCTGTCCCTCAGTTTCTTTATTTGTAAGATGAGTTTAGATTCAAAAACCTCTATAATTTCTTCCATTTCTAAATTGATGAACAAATGTTTTTTGGTTTTTTGTTTGTTTTGTTTTGTTTTGTTTTAAATCTCTATTGAAACCAGGTTGAAAGGACTACCATAAATTTAATAATAACTTGGATGGATCTCAATTAACTTTCAGTTGATAGGCTTTGTGAAGTATGAAGAGCTAGTCATGCACATTTTGCTTTCAGCTAATATAGAAAAGTGAACAGATAATATATGTTATGCAAAAGTGAGGCTGCATATTCACTGTTCGTAGGAAATGTTCTCTGAATAATTTTGATGGGGGGGGAGGATGATGATTTTTCTTATACAGATGATTTAACCATATCTTTCCATTGACTCCTTTTTTGGTGAACATTAGAAAAGGTGATATGGCGAAATGTGCACTGTTCTGGAAGTCAGAAACATATTTTTATCTCATTTCTGTTAATCACCTTCTGAAATATCTTAATCAAGTCACTTATCATCATTGGACTCAGTTCTTCATCTGTAAAACAAGGGACTTGGACTAAACCATCTAAGTTTCCTTCAAACTCCAAACCTTTACAATAGTAAAGTTGCAAGATCGGATAAGGACATTAATCTATAACCAAGGTAAGAGTGAATGTGAGTGGTTTACATAAGGATTCAGCCCCTGTTCTAGAATTCATTAACAAGATGTCTTAATTAACTGAGTTAAAGAGCTAAGAGAGCAACACTATCCAAAAAATAGAAGTGCAGCCAACTGATCAACTTCATTAAGTCTTTATTATTAAACATAAACACATTTTTAGGTATTTGGACTTTTCCTAAATTAACATGTGTCAATGGGATGTTAATGGATTCATTCATAAATTCATTAATGAATTAATTATTTAACAAATATTTCTTACTTAACTATTCTGTGCCAGACACTATTCTAGGCTCTGGGGATAAAAAGATAAAAAGTGGAATATAGGTTGTACTAAAATAGCTGACATTTGGGTAGGAGAGACGTATGTATATACCTAACATGTACAAAACAGATGCAAATTGACTTTAAGGGAGAACAGCAGCAAATCCTAAGTGGATGGGAAGAAAGAAATTCCTCATGCAGAAGGTAAAATTTGAGATTAACAAGAACAAAATCTGAGACTAACAATGGTAGAAAAGAGAAAAGAGAGCTTGCCAGGTGACAATGGTAGAAAAGAGAAAAGAGAGCTTGCCAGGTAAGGGGAAGAGGCTACACAAAGGCATAAAAACAGGAAAAGAAAAGTAAAATCTGAGGACAAAAAAAGGACAGTTAACTGGACTATAAAGAGAAGAAAAGGAGAGAATTATACTAAGAGTATTGGGAAAACTTATAATTTGCAATGAATCAGGAAAATAGGAAGAGATCAGTTTGTGAATAACTTTGAATATAAAATATTAAAGAATGGTGTTATTGGAATCTTAAAGTAGTAGAAAATTGCTAGAATTTATTAAGTAGATGAGTGACATGGTCAGACGTATTCTAGGAAAGTAATTTTCCTGGCTGTGTAAAGAATGGATCAGAAAAGGAAAAGACAAAGATTGGACACTTCACTTTGGAGAATATTATAATCATCTATATGAGAGTATAAAAAAAAAGTCCTGAGTTCCTATTCCATTATTTTACTCCCAGTACAACAGAAACTGCCTGGAAATGTGCCTGAACAGTGAGCTAATGAGTAGTCATGGGCTAATTCATTGATCCCTTTGAGTAAATTAAATGACCCTTAGGCAAAATCACACAACAGATTTGCCAGAGGAATTTTTTTTTCATTCAAGTATATTATAAAATGTTAGTTTAAGGCCTGGTCCTTAAGAAAGAAATCTAGGAAGTAAATCCCAAGATATTTTGGGAGGGTTCAGAGATACAAAAGAGAAAAACATGCTTTCAAGAGCACTTATACTTTATGTGCATAGAGGTAGGGAAGGAGAAAGGGGGGAAAGGAAGGAAGGAAAAAAGGAAGGAAGAAGGAAGGAAGGAAGGGAAGAAGGAAGGAAGGAAGGAAGAAAAGGAGGAAGGGAAGAAGGGAGGGAAGAAGAAGGGAGGAAGGGAGGGGAGGAGGGAGGGAAAAAAGAGGAAGAGAAGGAGGGAGGGAGGGAGAAAGGAAAGAAGGGAGAGAGGGAGGGAGGAAGGAAGGAAAGAAGGAAGAAAGTCTTCCATCTGAACAATTCCAGTTTGTGAGACAGCTTTAATAACAGATTATTTGTCCTTTTTTTTTTTTTTTTTTGCTTAGGCAATTAGGGTTAAGTGACTTGCCCAGGGTCACACAGCTAAGGAATGTTAAGTGTCTGAGACCAGATTTGAACTCAGGTCCTCCTGACTTCAGGGCTGGTGCTCTATCCACTGCGCCACTAGCTGCCCCTATTTGTCCTTCTTTCAAGAAGAGGACTATGACATTGGAGACATGCATAATGGCATGATATGCAAGTGAATTGGATTTAAGTGAGGGAGGGCTATGAAAGGTCACCTACCTCACTTTACCCTCCAGAGCAATCTGGATCTAGAAGCAAAATGTAGATCAAGATGACTGAGATGGCCAGTGATGCAGTGGGAGACTTTGGCCTTTTTAAGCTAAGGTCTTCAATAGGTCTCAGTTTGATTAAGGCTACACAATTCAGTGATCGAGGCTGGGTATCCATTGAGGCAAAGAATCTCCTCTTGGGGTTTACTATCTAGATTTATTTCTTAAGGACTAGGCCTTAAACCAAAACCAATCTGATTTTAATTGACCACCAGCAGGTCCTAGACCAAATTTCATTTGGTTATCCTGATTGACTCAGATAGAACAGATAGATGTAAATAGCAATCATTTCTGAAACCCTGAGGGTCTTCTCCTCCCAGATTTATGCATTTCTATATTTATTGAGATTAATTTTTTTGACTAAGTGAAAGAAAAAGTTTTTTGATTCATTTGCTAACTAGCCTTGATCACTTAATAAGTATAGTCTTAGTCATGCTGAGTCCAGTTGAAGACCTCAGTTTAAAAAGGCCAAAGTTTCTTATTTCATCCAGAGCCATCTCCAGTCATCTTGATCTATATCTTACCACTGGACCCAAATGGTTCAGGAGGGGAAAGTGAGAGAGGTGAACTTGTACAACCCTACTTTACTTAAATCCAATTCACTTGAAATCATGATATCATCTGCCTCATGCCATGGTACTTTTGGAGATTGAAGGACAAATAGCAAAAATATGACATGCTAGGGAGTTCTAAATGAACCTTGAATACTGCTGTTACTACTTTCCAAGACAGTAAGCAGTAGAGATCATTTATATGGGACATTTTACTCAGCACTCCTGCCAGAAAAGGGAATAAATATAGGACAGTTACATAAAAATACAAAGATACACAATATATTCTCACATATACACATGAATATGTATGTGTATGTATATGTATTATTAACAAAAGACCCCCAGATCCAAAAAAGGAGCTTGAAATGAAACATGATATATTGATTGAAAGCAATTGTCAGAGAAAAATAAATTTTTTAGGAGAGAGAAGGTTCTATAAGGGATCAAAGGGAGAGAATTCTCTACTGCTCAAAGGAAAGTAGAAAAGGGGTGACAGTAAAATAGTTTGTAGATATTTTCAGATGGAGAGGGGAAGTTTAAGGAACATATGGTACAGTATACAATATGCTAGAATTGAAGTTAGGAAGACTTGGTTAGAAATATTTTCTAATGCCCAATGAACATTAGAAAGTCATTTTAACCACTTCTAACATTAGGCTATCCCCCATATAATCCAAGTTATATGTGTAAAACACCAACATCAAAGAAGAGATTTCTCACATTAAGAGTTCTTATGTATATCAAATTATAGGACTCCTGGACATTGTCTTATATCTATCTATATATCTGGGGAGATATGTCTAACATTAGCTCACTCTTATTTATCTATCTTTGTCATATCTCCTCTTTCTTTCTCTCTCCTCTTTTGCCAGGGCTATTTTGGCAAACTGTAAGCTGAACTGTGTTCCACTCTTACCCAGATGAGACAGACCTTACCTTACCTTATGACCTCCTAAGTTGTCTTTGGCAATTATGGCCTGAGAGGTCTTAAAATCTCCACAGCTGCCACTGATTCAGGTGTCTTGAGGCCTACTCCTAACTTGCTGGATCCAGGTCTGGTCGTATGTGGCCTGTGCTGGATAGCACTCCTCTCTCATCCTGCTGCAATAGATCTTTCCTGTTGACCTTTTAAGTTGTCTTCAGATGGAAAATTTTTTCACTTTGTTTTATTGTGATTTCTGTCATTTTAGAATTTATTCAGTGTCATTATTTGTAGGTATCAGCAGGGGTTTGGGGGAGAGGGCAGACATGTCCCTCCCTTTATAATGATATCTTGACACTGCTTTGCTTAGTGTGAAACTTTCAGCCATGTTGGTAAATATCTTCAATGAGGATGAACATGATTTCAAGGACAGTTAACATATTGATGTTAAATTCCTCAATTTGAAAACATTACAAGTCAAGACCAAAGTGGAGGGAGTATTGGTGTATGGTTTTTTGTTTGCAAATTATAGTATACTCAATGTAGCTGAGATGCAACAAAATATGGACATTCTCTACTGCTTGTGCTAATTTTTTTTTTTTTGCTTTTTTTCTGAAGCAATTAAGGTTAAGTGACTTGCCCAGGGTCACACAGCTAGAGAATATTAAGTTCTGAGATCAGATTTGAACTCATGTCCTCCTGACTTCAGGGCTGGTGCTCTATCCACTGCACCACCTAGCTGCCCCGCTTGTGCTAATTTTGGCCTACTATTTATTTAACACCAGGAAAAACAAATGCTCCATCAGTCAGCATCACACTATCCATATGTAGAACCATCATTTTCAGAAAGAAATTTTGAGTGTTGTGGATAAGTTCACTTAACTTGGCAGTATAATTTTCAGGAATGAACACATTGATAATGAGGTTGACACACATATTGCCAGAAGTAGCTCAGTGTTTGGGAAATTCTGAAGAAAAGCATGGGAGAGAAAAAGTATGAGATGGACTACTAAATTGAAGGTCTACAGAGCCATTGTGCTGACTTCATTGTTATATGCCTGTGAAATCTGCACAGTATAATAGCACATTGCTAGGAAACCAAATAGCTTCCATTTGAATTGTCTTAGGAAGATTCTCAAGATCACCTGGCAGGATAAGATGATCTTGAGAATCAGTGTCCAATATCTGGTAGGATAAGATATTGGACACTGAAGTCCTTTCTCAAACTAAATTGCCAACCATTCAAAAAATTCTTTTGAGCTGGCCATATTTTTCAAATACTGAATGTATCCTTGCCTACGAGACTCTTTTATGGAGAACACACACAGCACAAACACTCATATGGAGATCAGAAAATGTGATACAAAGACACATTCAAGGTTTCTCAAAAACTTTGGAATTTATTGCATGACATGGGAGACTGATAGAGAAGCACCTAGCATTGGATACGCTCCTCAGGGAAGGTGCTATTTCTTTGAATAAAGCAGAAATGGAGTACTCAAAAGAAATGCAGAACATCCAAATTTAGAAAATCCACTATAGGCTATTTTTGTCTGACTTGAGGTAGAGCATTCCAAGTGGATATTGATCTGATCAGCCAGTCAGATACGCTTGACTCTAATGTAATGATTTCATTATAGTCATCTTCAATAATGAAAAATAATTAACAAAATATTTGTATGTATGTATCTGTATATACATATACACACATAAATATAAACATAGAAATACATATACAAGTACATACATAAGTGATTTATGTAAGGATTCAGTCTCTGTCCTAGGAGTTATTAGCATGATACACTAATTAGCCAAGCTAACCAGCTAACAGAACAACTCTAATAAAAAAATAGAGAGGTTCAGCCTACTGACAAGTTCCCACACACTTTATTTAATCACAAACTCATTTTTGTGGGTATTTAGATTTTCTCTCCTTAAATTAACTTGTATCAATGGTATGATAATGAATTAATTCATAAATCAATCAACAAACATTTCTTATGTAAGTATTCTATGACATACTAAATATGTGTGTAATATTTATATGATATCTACCTATCATCAATCATCATCATTATCTATATCTATACTTATCCATCTATTTATGCTTAAACATATCTACATTGCAATACTTAGATCAATAGCTTGAATGCTTATTTGTCTATCTACTTAGCAGTATTTAGTATTATTCTGATTCATTTAATTGTTGGAAACTCCCTGGGTAGAAATTCCTTCAATTATACAAATAGATGACTTGACTTTTACTGACAGTCTTACAGAGTTGTTGGAAATACTGGCCATGGTTAGTTAAATGGGTATATCTTTATCTATCAACATAAAATTTCCAGACTTGCCCTAGCTTTGGATATATATGAGCTCTCACCTAATTTTCCTTAGAAGGAGGCTTTTATAACATTTTTTATCTATTATTTCTAAGTAAATAATGACAACCCTTCCCTTTCCAGGTCCTCATATGTGATTTTTTTACAATTAAAATATCAATTTCTTTAAAACAAGCATATAACTTTTGCTTCTATTTGCCCTTTTTTGCAATGCTTGGTACATAGTAAGTGCTAAACAAATGTTTAATCTGCCTATGTAAAATTCCTGATTTGGTTTGTGCTCAAGTTAGATTTTAAAGCTACATATTCTTGACTGTAAAGCCCCTGCGGCTATATACATATGCATGTATGTAGGCCTGTGTGTATCTATCTATCTATCTATATATAAACATATTGAATGAATGAATCAATTAATTAATAAATGAATACAAAGTTGAGCACTCACCATTTGCTAGATAATGCACTAAACTTTGAGAAAACAGAAAAGTAAGACCTAAAGTAATGTCAAGGAGCTCACTTCCTCATGGAAGAAACAATACACTTGAGAGAATTCAGCTACTAGGCAGATGCAAAGTTCACATGGTTATTAAAATGCACTGATGAAATAGATGTTAATCATCATTTTTAATGTCATCTGTTAATATAAGAATATCAGTTTCTGATGCTTAACCATGTGACAATGGTAAAAAAAAAAAAGTTTCTTTTTTCAATTATCATTAGGTAAAACAGTTGCACCTGTAGAAGTAATTGTCAAGCCACATCTCCGAGCATGATTGGGAAAGGGGATAGGGAAGAGATGGAAAATAGTGAAGGAAAGGAGAGAAGATAATAAACATTTATATAGAATCTATTATGTACCAAGCACTGTGCTAAATGCTTTAAAAATATTAACTCATTTTATCTTTCAACAACCCTGCAAAGTAAATACTGTTATTATTTTCATTTTAGACATAAGAATATGTTAGAGAGTAAGTAACTTGCCCAGGATCATGCAGCTTATAATTGTCTGAGGCTAGATTTGTATTCAGATCCTCTTGACTGCAGGCCCATATGACAGTGAGAGATGTGATAGGCTAGAAGCAGAACCAGTGTTCTGGAAAAAGCTGTTACTGTCCTTCTTGATCTTACCATAGAAATTCACCAATAGTTGGCATTGGTAAAGGACTAAAAGGGACTTATTTTTCCATGACAATTTCTTCTTAAATAACAGACCAGGGATGGAAGTAAGGCTGGTGTTCTTGAAATGCTATTTTTGCAGTTCTAAAGTTCCAGATTTGGAAGCTTTTCTGAAGCTTCTTCAAGCTTCTCAAAAAGAGGGTGGTCAACATATTGACAGTGATTTGATTTTCCTATCTACCATTTCCTGTACTTTCCTAAAGGTGCTCTAAGTGAAACAACTAGATTGACTTGCCGGCCAGGAGTTTGTGGGAATAGTTGGATCCTTCTTTCAGTGGCTGCTATTCTTAGCAAATTGGAAAACCTCATCATTCCCAAAAGATTTATATATAAATATAAATATATATATATATATATATATATATATACATATATGTATGCACATACATATAACCCATTCCTATGTAAAAACCATTTTTGACAAAGGTAAAGTTGTCAAATAAACGTGTTAATTATGAACCCACTATATGTCAAATATTATTCTAAGACAAAAACTGTAGACCTCAAAGATTTTGCATTCTAGCATAAACAGCATACATATAACTATATGCAGACAAAGTATTTAAAATATAAATAGGAGGTAATCTCAGAGAGAAGGTACTAGTGGTATGATATACTCAGAAAATCTTGCAGAAGGAAGAATTTGAGTTCAGTCTAGAAAAGTGAGGAAGTGGAGATGAGGGGAATTTGGAAGTAGATAGATAACCAGGAGAAAATGTGAAGATGGAAGGCACTTCTACCATTTTCAGGGAACAGCAAGATAAAAGAAAAACATCTTTATTAGTGAGCAAGGTTGTCTTTACATGTTATTTCAAAGAATTCAGGAAATCAAATGACATGCTTTTCATATATTCTTTGCTTAGTCATTTTGAAAATGTATATTAAAAGAATCAAGAAAGAGAATCACTAATTGTGATGTTCCTGATTTCCTTAAAAAAAGCAACAGATGGTGCTACTGTATCTGTTGTTTAAGCAGGAAAAAAAATCATCTCAGATTGGCATTGGAGCTGTTAGACCCCTGTCAAGAATTCACCATTTATGGGGCCTCCAATGTGTGTAGTCACCCAGAATATGTTTTGGGAATGTGAACAAGCATTTCCGTTTGTACTTTTCAGTTAGAGAGCACAAAGAAAATCCAACCATAAAAGAAATATATTCTATACATGTTCAAAATGACCAAAAACAATTGACCTGTTTAATTTTCTCTACCTCAAAATAAGATTGCTTTTTCTCAATCCTATTCTGCACTCCTCATAAAAATTCACACAATTTGCAAACCAAAACAACAAATTAAGATAAAATTTCTGTTTATTTACTCTCATCCTTCAGAATCAAAGAATAAAAGGTTTTAAAATTGCCAAATGAAATTCCATATATTTGGCATTAGTATATATATATGTATATATGTATATATACATATGCATATATGTCAATAATACATGCTCCCAGTATATAGATAAGAGACTAAGTTTCCATTTTCAGAATTTAAAATTGATAAAAACCTGAAACATGTTTGGATCAAGTAAAGATAACTCATCTAGAGCTGGTGGCCTCTTCTGCTACTAATACATTTTCTTAGGAGGATGAAAGAAAGGACTAAAATGTTGGCTGTTTGTGCATATGGGAAGAACTATAATTGTTCATCAATATTTACTGCCTGATCAGTACCTTATACCAATTTGATTGGAGGGAGGAGTCATAAATTCCTGCATTTAAGGAGAGAGGATAGGACAGACACTCTCTGTCATCACCTCATTTCTCACTGGAAAGAAGTTACTTTAGTGTTCTTTGAATTATCTATGATATTACTCCATGGACTATTTTCAGCCTTTTATTTTTGGTTTATTATCTTCCTACATTGGACTGCAAGTTACTTGAAGTTGGGAACTGAATCTTTTTTTATTCATATACCCAGAGTGGGTACTTAATGTTTATTTATTGACTGTACATCAAAGAAAATAGATGATATCTCTTCTTGTCTAGGCTATTATACATACATTTCTGCAATATCACTTTTTAAAATTAATTTTATTTTATTTTGTGAACTTAACTAGCATCAATAAACACAGAATAATAGTTAAACTTTTGTATGAAAACAATTTCTGTTCACTTTTTATTTTTCATAATTTTATATTTAATAATCTTTATTTACTATGTATACTGAAATATTCCTGCTTATTGACAGACTTTATAATAAAAATAAAATAATATAAAATGAAAGACAGGTGTGACTAAATTTAATATAGACAAACAACTATCATGATAGGACTATATGCATGATGATAGATATTCTGTTGGACATTTTGATATTATGTTTATATATTGCAAGATACTATACAGATTCTACATGAATTGTCCTTTTCTCTTGTTAACTATTTTCACTCTGAGAGAGAAGGATCTTTTTAAACATTTCTCTTATGTATCCTGCCCATATTCTAAACAATTGCACCAGTCAAAGGATATAAACAGAAGATTTTCAGATGAAGAAATTAAAAACTATTTCTAGTCATATAAAAAGATACTCTAAATCACTATTGATCAGAGAAATGCAAATTACGACAACTCTGAGATTCCACTACACACCTTTCAGATTGACTAAGATGACAGGAAAACATAATGGCGAATGTTGGAGGGGATGTGGGAAAACTGGGACATTCATACATTGTTGGTGGAATTGTGAATGAATTCAGCCATTCTGGAGAGCAATTTGGAAGTATACCAAAAAAAAAAAATTAAAACTGTGCATACCCTTTGATCCAGCAATGTTTCTAATGGGCTTATATACCAGAGAGATTTTAAAGGACAGAAAGGAACCCACATATGCAAAAAATGTTTGTGGCAGCCTTTTTTTGTAATGGCAAAAAAACTGGAAATTGAGTGAGTGCTCATCGGTTGGAGAATGACTGAATAAGTTATGGTATATTAATGTTCTGGGATATTATTGTTCATTAAGAAATAATAAGCAGGATGATTTTAGAGAAAAATGGAGAGTTACATGAATTGATGCTAAGTGAGATGAGCAGAACTAGGGGATAATTGTACATGGCAAGAAGATTATATGATGATCAGTTCTGATGAATGTGGCTCTTTCCAACAATAAGATGATTCAAATCAGTTCTAATAATCTTGTGATGAGGAGAGCCATCTCCATCCAGAGAGAGGACTGTGGGAACTGAGTATGGACCATAACATAGTATTTTTACTCTTTCTTTGTTGTTTGCTTGCATTTTGCTTTTTCTCATTTTTTTTTCCCTTCTTGATCCATTTTTTCTTGTGGAGTAAGATAACTGTATATATATATATGTATATATATATATATATATATACATATATTGGATTTAACATATATTTAAACATATTTAACATGTATCAGATTAATTGCTATCTTGGGGAAAGATTGGGGGGAAGGAGGGAAAAATTTGGAACACGAGCTTTTGCAAAGGTAAATATTGACAAATTGTCCACACATATATTTTGTAAATAAAAAGCTTTAATAAAAAAAGAAAAAGAAAAATAATAAAAAATTTTAAAAATCACTTTTGTAGTATTTTACAGACTACTCAATTCACCATATACAACTACAAATTTTAAATTATACATAACATGTATTCTTTCAAATTTGATATATAATCTCATGTAATTTAAAATATTAATTATATTTTACACACACAAATACATGCTTGAATTGATGTACCTATGCATGTGTGTTTATATATACACACAATGCATGCATGCATGCATGAATGCATACATACACCAAATAGCTGAAATTTAATATGGTACACCAAACTCCATTTATTTCTGCTTTTCTTTTTCATATTTGTGTGCATGTGAAATAAATATTTTGCTGATAGTTTTTGCATATTCATCACTATTCATTGAATCACCATCCATACTCCAAATGAATAACAGTAACTCCCCCGTAACAAATATTGCAAACAAATAAAATAAAAAAAAATATACCATGCCTAAGAGTCCATGCCTTACTCTGTACCTCTGGTCCATCACATCTCTGTCAGTATCTAGGAGGTATAGAGACAAGTTTCCACAAAAATGGTGGTTCCTTGCTTTCATCTGAAATTTGTCAAAGTTGTTTTCCTTTATGCTGTTCTTTTTATCATTATGAAAATTGAGTTAGTTCTGCTCATTTCATTTAGCAACAGCCTACCCCAGTTTTCCAATTTTTTCCATTTTTTCTATTAATCCACTATACTTCTAATTTCTTATAGATTAATATTACATTCAAATACTATAAGTTTATTTAATCTTTCCCAACTAATAAGCACCTATTTTATTTCTGTTTCTTGGCTACATTAAAAAAACAATAAGATTTTTTAATTTATTAGAAATATATATATATATATATATATATATATAAATTCATTCCATATGTGTGTTGGTGGGGAATTGTCACATAATGTTAAATCTTTCTCATTTCAAATATAATTTCCACACTGGTCCAGCTTCTTTGTGTTCACATATATGTAAAGGGGTGGAGAAGGGTAGGTGGCTAAATTGATTTCTTAGATGAACCCATCAAAGTACAATGTAAAGAAGGGCAAAGAATAATTCATTCTGGGATGCCCATCAATTGGAGAGTAGCTGAATAAATTATGGTATATGAATGTTATGGAATATTATTGCTCTGTAAGAAATGACCAGCAGGACGATTTCAGAGAGGCCTGGAGAGACTTGCATGAACTGATGGTCAGTGAAGTGAGCAGAACTAGGAGATCATTACACACAGCAACAACAATATTACATGATAATCAATTCTGATGGACATGGCTCTCTTCAACAAGGAAATGCTTCAAACCAGTTGCAATTGTTCAGTGAAGAAAGCCATATACACCCAGAGAGAGGGATGTGAAATGTGGACCACAACATAACATTTTCATGCTCTCTATTGATGTTTGCTTGCATTGTATTTCCTTTCTCTGATTTTTTTTTCTTGTAAATACGATTTTTCTTGCACAACAATGATGTGTGGAAACATGCATACATATATTCGACTTGTCATGTATTTTAACATAATTAACATGTAGTGGACTTCCTGCCATCTAGGAGAGGGGAGGGGAGAAGACTGGGGGGAAAACTTGTAACGGAAAGCTTGTTACGCAAATAAAAAGCTTTAATTAAAAAAAAACCCGCATAATTCATTCTCTTTGCTTTGAATGATATTCAATGGATTCTAAAAATTTTAAAGGTATGATTTCAATCCAGTTCTTTTGAACTAGACTATTTCATAGAACATTATATTAAATTCCAGCATCCAAAGAAGTCATTATTTCTTTAAAATGTTCTAATTCCCTTTTTACCCATTTAAATTTCAAGCAATGTGAATGATTTTTTTCCCCTCTCTTCCAAATATGAGTTCCTTGACCAAATATTAAAGAGTTTACTATAGCAGTTGAAACTAAGGTTTTAAAGGAAAGAAACATTTTGAGGATCAATGTTTTAGAGTAACAAAATTACTATGATAAAGGGAATGGGTGGGTTGCCCATAAGTGAGTGACTATACAGAGTAGTTCAGAGGAACTCATCAATTGCTTCATACAGTGAACTTGTAAATGTCCTACTCTTTTGTATGAGAATCAATAATGACATAAAGGGAATATAGACATTTGAAATCTGCCCCACACTGTTTAGAGATTCCTGTATTTTAAAACTAATATATATATTGAAGGGGTGCTATTTCAGCTAATTCCATGGCTGTTGGAACAAAGGGCTCTCATTCATTCACTTCTGCAGTTGAATTCTTGACATGGTTGAGGTATTTTCAACATTTTTGTTGTTTGCTTGCTCTCTCTCTCTCTCTCTCTCTCTCTCTCTCTCTTGATCTGATTTTTTCTTGTGCAGCATGGCAAATGTGAAAATATGTATAGAAAAAATTGAATGTTGAAAATTCTCTTAAGTGTAATTGGCAAACATCAAATAAAGTACTGTTATAATTAAAAAAAAAAAAGAAAATTTCTTTCAGAATTACCATTGCCAACTGTATTCCCCTCTTCCTTTATTCTAATCTTTTTGTTTTCACTGTATTCCTACTCAATCATTTTGCTTCTGACCATGCTCTAAATATGCCTTCCTTTATATCACTCTCCCCCTTTTTGTATCTTCTTCCTCTCCTACTTTCCTACAGCGTATGATACATTTCTATATACATATTGATTGTGTATGCTCTTTCCTCTTTGATCCAATTCTGAGGAGAATTGACCTTAAGTGCCGATTCACTCTCCCTTACCTCTACATTCTTCCTCTCAATTGTAAAAGCTTTTTCTTGTCTCTTTTATGAGTTTTAATTTACCCCCTTTTATATTTTCCCCTTTCTCCTAGTACATTCCTCTCTCAATCCTGAACTTTCACTTTGTTGTCTTCTGAGTGTGTAAACAATATACCTGTGTTTAACTTTTGCTTGCTTGTGGATGGATGTATGATGGTAGTGGTGAAGGTAGGAAGGAATGAAAAAGGAAGAAACTAATCAAGGAAAAAAATCACAGTAAAGAATTAAAAAAAATAACCTTCAATGAAGCAAAGAAAAAATGGAAGTCATGTATTCTATTAATCTTCTATTATTATCTATGCTTTGTCGAAATGGAAATTTATTGTTATATATTTTGAATCCTCCCTTGTGTTCTGCTGGGCACATGATTTTGTTTAATTTTGCTTTGTTTTCCTTTTTTGTCTTTATTTTTTATTTTTTGTTTCCTATTCTATGTATTTAGTTTAAATAATAACACAATAATGATTCAATATTTTTTAAAGTAGGAATTAGAATAGAACATCTATAAACTATAAAAGTTTGTAATAAAGTATTTATACTTATTTATATCACCTTATTTTCATTCCATTATTTTAGTCAATCAAGTTCTTTTTGGTATACTAATCATCATGCAAAGTTTTAGTTATCCTTCCTAGTTTTGGAACATTGACAAATCTAATAAATGTCATTTGTAGTTATGTCCTAGTCATCAATACTAATGTTGAATAAGGAAGCATACCATGGATTCTGTATAAGATTTTCCTCTACTTTGACACAGCTTCACAATTAGGTCTAGTTTCATGAATTCTAACTTCACTTAAATGTTATTATTTGGTTAATATTCCAAGTGCAGTTTTATAGAGTACTGGGATTGAGGGAAAATTCAAGGTGTATTTTTGCATGTACACATGTGTTTGTTGAGTAAAAAGAGAAAGATAAGAGACAGGGTGAGAGAGAGACAGAGACAGAGGGAGAAAGAGACAGATAAAGAGAGAGACACAGAGAGAGAGAGAGTGAGAAAGAGAGAGAGAGAATGAAAGAGAGAGAGAGAGAGAGAGAGGGGAAAAGATAATTAGTTTGGAAAAGATTCATTGTCCTCTTTAGGCTTAGAAAGGAACAATAAAAAGGGAGGTATCAAAGAAGTAAGATTAGAAAGATAATCACAAAATAATAAATATATATGGAGGGGTAAGATTAAGAGTGACATTTAAAGTGTTAGCCTTGACATGAAGAAGAAACAAGTTTTCCACAGATATAGAAAGTAGATTGACTGAAAAAATATTAGAGTTGGAAATGAGTAAATTAAGTGTTCATGGAAGATACCTTGGGTATTTTCATTAAAATGAGAAATAATATAATCTGTAGAAAAGCAAGGATGGATTTTGTGATTTAAGTCTTTCAATTGGCAAGGATTTACCAAGCATATTTAATATGAGATTGTTGATTGGTTGGTTGGTTCCATTGCATCAGCAAGAAATTTCAACATTATCCGGAATTCCTCTACAACAGCAAGAAACTTCAACATTGTTCTATTGACATTAAGCTCAAGGTGATGTTTCCACATGCATGTCATTAGGCAGTCAGATATGACTGAAAGCACAAAAAAGCAGAATATTAATTTATCTTAATGGAAATTTAATTATATTTTTCCCATAAAGTCTTTGCTTAGTGTCTAGTCCCAAAGGACCTCTCTTTTCTCAGATGTCTTGTAGTTTCTATCAATCATTTTAATTAAATTTAAGCTGACAAGTGTTCATTAAGTCCTCTCTTCTTTGACATCTCTACTCCATATTGCTTTCCCTATGGCCTTTATCTTCCCTGGAAATCTGTGCTCCACCCTGAAACAATCCTGCTTTTATAATGTATGAATTTGCCTTAAATCTGGTCTCCCTTTGATAGAGACTTCCACCACAAACTCTGAGCCTCACCATATCATTCCCTACCCACTATTAGCATGATATTATGTGTTATTTTTCCTCATTAGAATGTAAGGGTCAAAAATTTCAAGGGAATTAATGAAAAAAAAAAAAAGACAGATGGAGGTCCCTTGCTGTACCAGATCTAAAACTATATTATAAAGCAGCAGTCATTAAAACCATTTGGTACTGGCTGAGAAATAGAGCAGTTGATCAGTGGCATAGGATAGGATATCAGGAAAAGCTAGGTAATAATTTTAGCAATTTAGTGTTTGATAAACCCAAAGACCCCAGCTTTTGGGATAAGTACTCACTATTTGGCAAAAACTGCTGGGAAAATGGGAAACTAGTGTGGAAGAAATTAAGGCTGGATCCACACCTAACACCACAGACCAGGTAAGATCTAAATGGATTCATGATCTAGATATAAAGAGTGATATAACCGGGGACGGAGCCAAGATGGCGGAGTGAAAAGGTGACTCTCTGTGTCCTCTTCCGACCTTCTCTCAAATCAACAATAAAATAAGCCTCTGAACTGATCTTCAAGTCAACGAATCAGGAAATATTTGGATACTGCTTGCAGATATCTCTGAAAAACTTCACATCAGGTTTGTCTAGCTCCGAAAAAGGGATAAACAGAGGACTCCGGTGTCAGAAAACTCTGGTGTAGGCCAGAAGTGATGGTAGAACTCAGGTCAGCTCAGCTCATCCTGGCAAAAACTCCAAACTCCAAACTCCAAATTCCAAATACCTGGAGTTTATCTGAGGCACTCAGGACACTTTGCCCTGATTGGGGGCAGGTGTTCTGGCAGACTTGCCTTGTTTAAGGAATAATTCAGCCTTAGTCCTAGCCCCCACCAGCCCAGCACCTTAAATTAATTCACCGAAGCGCCCCAGGGCAAAATCTTCAGCCACCTTTCAGTCGCTGTTTTTTTTTCCCTACCTTAAAGAGATATCCACGCTGTCTAAAAAAGAAAAAAAAAATGAAGAAGCAAAAGAGAGCTCTCACCATAGACAGCTTTTATAAAGAGAAAGAAGAGATGACCCCAGATTCAGAGGTTCCTTTAGACAAAACTCCAGAGGAATCAGCAAGGACCACCACTGCTCACCTTTCCAAAAGGCCTTTCTGGAAGATTACTTAAACAACCTAATAAAAGAGCTGGAGGATAAATGGGAAAATAAATTGAAATTAGTGCAAGAAGGATACAATATCTTGCAAGAAGGATATGATGCCCTGCAAAAGAGATATGAAAAAGACACAAATTTATTGAAAAATAAAATTAGTGAAGTGGAAAAAGAGTGCAATAAACAAAAAAATTCAATTGGCCAGTTACAAATGGAGCATAAAAAGGTAACTGAAGAAAACAACACTTTAAAAATAAGAATTGAACAAATGCAAGTGAATGACTCACTAAGACTTGAAGAATCAGTCAAACAAAAACAAAAAAATGAAAAATTAGAAGAAAATAGGAAATATCTCCTAGGAAAAACAACTGACTTGGAAAATAGATCTAGGAGAGACAATCTAAGGATTATTGGACTTCCTGAAAGCCATGATTAAAAAAAAGAATCTAAACACTATCTTCCAGGAAATCCTGAAAGAAAACTGCCCTGAGATTGTAGAATCAAAGGGCAAAATCACCATTGAAAGAATTCACCGATCACCTCCAGAAAGAGACCCCAAAATTAAAACTCCAAGGAATATCGTGGCTAAATTTCAGGACTATAGCACCAAGGAAAAGATTCTGCTAGCAGCTAGAAAGAAACAATTCAAATACCGAGGATCAATAATTAGAATCACACACGATCTGTCAGCCTCCACATTGAAGGATCGAAGGGCCTGGAACCAGATATTCCGAAGTGCAAAGGAACTTGGATTACAGCCAAGAATAACCTATCCAGCTAGAATGAGCATTATCCTCCAGGGAAGAAGATGGTCATTCAATGGTATAGGTTAATTTCACCTATTTCTAATGAAAAGACCAGATCTGAACAAGATATTTCACATCCAAACACAGAACTCATGAGATGCATAAAAAAGTAAAAAGGAAAGGACTCTTGAGAACTTTATTTCTACTAGGGGGATGCTTAAAATTTGGGGGTATAATTAACTAGATATTACTTTGATAATATGAAAAAGAGAACTAGAGGGGGAAAGGGTGTCATAATGGGGAAAAGAGGGGAAAAGTGGTAAAAAAAAAAGACCTAAAAAAAGGAGGTAAAAACAAGGTAAAATCTCTTGAAGAGGCAAAGAAAACCTAATATAATTGAGAGAAGGAGGGGAGGGAGATGAGCATTGTGTAAATCTTACTCTCATCAGGTTGGTCTCTAAAAGTGTATATCAAACACTTGATTTCACATAGAAACTTGTCTGTTGCTAGAGGGAAGTGGGAGGGAAAGGAGGAAAAGAAAGGGATAAACTAATAGAAGGGAAAATAGAAGAATCAGGGGAAAGGAGTAAAAACAGGGGGAAGGGAAGTAAAGGGTGGAATATTGTTTGGGGGAGGGGGTCATAAAAGCAAAGTACTGAGGAGGGGGGAAAAGAGAAAGAGGAAAGGAAAGGGGAAAACATAACTTGGGTAAATAAGATGGCAGGAAATAAAGAATTAGTTATTCTATCTGTGAATGTGAATGGGATGAACTCTCCCATAAAGCAGAAGTGGATATCAGAGTGGATTAAAAACCAGAATCCCACAATATGTTCTCTACAAGAAACAAATCTAAAATATAGTGACACACATAGGATGAAGGTAAAAGGCTGGAGCAGGACCTATTATGCTTCAAGTGAACAAAAAAAAACGGGGGTAGCAATCCTTATCTCAGATCAAGTAAAAGCCAAGATAGATCTAATCAAAAGAGATAAGGAAGGAAAGTATATTTTATTAAAGGGTACCATAGATAATGTAGCAATATCAATACTAAATATATATGCACCAAGTGCAAAAGCATCCAAATTCCTAGGGGAGAAATTAAGAGAGATGCAAGAAGAAACAGACAGTCAAAGTATACTAGTGGGGGATCTCAACCTTGCTCTCTCAGAATTAGATAAATCAAACCACAAAATAAACAAGAAAAAAACTAGGGAGATAAACCAACTGTAAGAAAAGTTAGTTATAATAGATCTATGGAGAAAATTGAATGGAGACAGAATTTACTTTTTTCTCAGCAGTCCATGGAACCTGTACAAAAATTGACCATGTGTTAGGGCCTAAAAACCTCAAAATCAAATGCAGAAAGGCATAAATAGTAAATGCATCTTTTTCAGATCATGATGCAATAAAAATCACATGCAATATAAGGCCAGGAAAAAATAAACCAAAAGTTAATTGGAAATTAAATAATCTAATCCTGAAGAATGAATGGGTGAAAGAACAAATCATAGACACAATCAATAATTTCATCCAGGAGATTGACAATAAGGAGACAACATACCAAAATTTGTGGGATACGGCCAAAGCGGTTATAAGGGGCAATTTTATATCTTTAGATGCTTACTTGCATAAAATAGAGAAAGAAAACCTCAGTGAATTGGGCTTATTATTAAAAAAACTACGAAAAAAAACCAAATTAAAAACCCTCAATTAACCAAATTGGAAATTCTAAAAATAAAAAGGGAAATTAATAAAATTGAACATAAGACAACTATTGAATTAATAAATAAAACTAAGAGTTGGTTCTATGAAAAAACCAACAAAATAGATAAGCACTTAGTTAATTTGATAAGGAAAAGGAAAGAGGAAAATCAAATTGTTAGTCTCAAGAATGATAAGGGAGAACTTTCCTCTAATGAAGAGGAAATTAGAGCAATAATTAGGAGTTGCTTTGCCCAACTTTATGCCAGTAATTTTGATAATCTAAATGAAATGGAGGAACATCTACAAAAATATAGATTGCCCAAGTTAAAAGAAGAGGATATAAATTATTTAAACAGCCCCATTTTAGAAAAAGAAATAGAACAAGCTATTAACCAACTCCCTAAGAAAAAATCTCCAGGGCCAGATGGATTTACATGTGAATTCTACCAAACATTCAAAGAACAATTAATTCCAATACTATACAAACTATTTGAGAAAATATGGACAGAAGGTATACTGCCAAATTCCTTCTATGAGACAGATATGGCGCTGATAGCTAAACCAGATAGGGTGAAAACAGAGAAAGAAAACTATAGACCAATTTCCCTAATGAATAGTGATGCAAAAATTTTAAATAAGATATTAGCAATGAGATTACAGAAAGTCATCCCCAGGATAATACACTATGACCAAGTAGGATTTATACCAGGGATGCAGGGCTGTTTCAATATTAGGAAAACTATCAGCATAATTAGTTATATTAATAATTTATTAATTTTATTATTTATTATTATTATTAATAGTTACAAACTAACAAAAACCATATGATTATCTCCATAGATGCAGAAAAAGCATTTGATAAAATCCAACACCCTTTCCTATTAAAAACACTAGAGAATATAGGAATAAATGGGCTTTTCCTTAAAATGATCAGTAGCATCTATTTAAAACCATCAGCAAGCATCATATGTAATGGAGACAAACTAAAACTATTCCCAATAAGATCAGGAGTGAAACAAGGCTGCCCACTGTCAACATTGCTATTTAATATTGTATTAGAAATGTTACTTTTAGCAATAAGGGAAGAAAAAGAGATAAAAGGAATCAGAGTAGGTAATGAAGAAACCAAATTATCACTCTTTGAAGATGACATGATGGTATACTTAGAGAACCCTAGTGACTCAGCTAAAAAAAGACCAGAAACAATTCACAACTTTAGCAAATTGGCAGGATTCAAAATTAATCCAAATAAATCATGAGCATTTTTATATATTACCAAAAAAGTTCAGCAGCAAGAGATACAAAAAGAAATTCCATTCCAAATAACTGATGATAGGATAAAATATTTGGGAATCTATCTGCCAAGGTAAAGTCAGAAACTATATGAATTAAACTACAAAACACTTTCCACACAAATAAATTCATACCTAATCAATTGGAAAAATATTAAGTGCTCATGGGTAGGCAGAGCGAATATAAAAAAATGACAATACTACCCAAACTAATCTACTTATTTAGTGCCATACCAATCAAACTCCCAAGAAATTATTTTAGAGATCTAGAAAAAATAGTAGCAAAGTTCATTTGGAAGAACAAAAGGTCAAGGATCTCAAGGGGATTAATGAAAAAAAAGGCAGATGAAGGTGACCTTGCTGTACCAGATCTAAAACTATATTATAAAGCAGCGGTCATCAAAACCCTTTGGTACTGGCTAAGAAATAGAGCAGTCGATCAGTGGCACAGGATTGGTTATCAGGAAAACCTAGGCAAAAACCTTAACAATTTAGTGTTTGATAAACGCAAAGACCCCAGTTTTGGGGATAAGCACTCACTATTCGGCAAAAAACTTATGGGAAAATTGGAAACTAGTGTGGAAGAAATTAGGGCTTGACCCATACCTAACACCACATACCAAGATAAGATCTAAATGGGTTCATGATCT
>JAJPUD010018633.1:18483-22375 GCA_023553655.1 Myrmecobius fasciatus | reverse complement strand
GAGTATAATTACTTTTTCATAGCTCTCAAGTTCTGAGAATATCATGTCTCTTGCTGTATTTTTGACATTATATATATATGAATGTTATATATATATACATATATATATAACATAAATGTGTATGTTTTCAATTAAGATTTGACTTTGATGTAATCAAATAGTATTAACAAGTTGTAGAATATAAAAAGCTACAATTACCAGTAATTAAGACATTAAACAACATAACATCAGATTTTCAAGTTAAAAGTTAGAAATGTAGAAACCTAATATTAGAATGGAAAGGTGCTATAAAGCAATTAAAATATGAAATCCTTCATGTTATATAAATGGCTGTCTTTTTAAATGCTTACTACCATTGTTAACTTATGCTTAGTTCAGAAATGAATCTTTATATGCATGCATGCTGTTAAAATTGTTCTTTTGTGTGTAATTATGGAGGAAAAAATTCATAAATGTCAAGATCTTATGATTTTTGGAAAATAGTAGGATCACAAATATCTTTGCAGTGCTTTTAAGTAATGATTGATGCTAAGAAGCAAAACATAGTTCTGATTATGCAATCTCTTTCTCCTAATTGCATGGTTTTGATTTTACAAAATCATGAACTTATTCCTTGGCAGTTGCGTTGGTATGTTTTGGGTTAAAAGAGATCAGAATGTGTTGCGCATATAGCAGAATGGTCTCCTAATTGCTGAACTCTATTGTCAAGACATGATCAGATTATTTCCATATTGATTAAACATGAGACTCTCAGCTTATTTAGAAGAGGTGAGACTTCAAAAATTATTCTCTTGATTACTGCAAAAGCCCTTTAATAACTGTTTAGTCCAAATTCCATGTCATAGTAAAAAAAAAAAAAAGGAAGGTTTGGTACTAGCATAAAGACCAATATGAAATTTAAATAAATTACTTTCTCCTTTTCCTTTCCTTCCATCTGACTGAGTTACAAAGCTTGTACCCAGTGTGTAGGAAGGATATCTTCCCCTGAAAAAATGATAGAAGATAGGATTTGTTTGAAAAAATTGTAATAAAGACAGAATTCACTGGGATGAAAAGTGCAATATCAGATAACATATATGAATAGACTGTAATATATGACAAAAAAGAGAATTATTTAGGAGTCATAATAAAGGATTTTATCTGAGAAATATATGACTAATTAAAAAGTAAGGGGAAATGGGTTGGTCCCATAGAAAGCCTGAGAAGTAACTAGTGTTCATTGTGCTTCAGAGGGATCTATGAAGTCAAGAGAACAAGATAATAGATTCCCTCTCATGGGTATAGAAAGGGACGTGGACCAAAGCCACACAGTATTGGCATTTATGGAGGGACTACACTTTCTGTCACTGAGGGAATACTTACATTGACAAAATCAAAGATTCACTGAAATATTTAAGAGCATAAATGCAAATAATCAGTGGAGACCACTGGGTAGGGGTAACTATGGGTAAAAAGAAGCAAAGGACCTGAAATTCACTCTCAACATGATTACAAAATATCAAGTTGAAAAGTCAAATGATAAAATTATTACAAAACATTTCAGAATTATTAAACAATAAAATGACAATAGCCAAAATCATATAGGCCTTATAGATGGTGAAATGATTTATATATGTTATTTCATTGGATATGAGATTAGGTGATATGCTCAGTTCACAAAGTAATAAGGTAGAATTTAAATTCAGGTATTTTTTATTCTAAATTCAGCATTCTCACAATGAGTAAGTATGATAATTAGTGATAACAATAATGTCATTTTCAGTACTTCTTTGGATCTGTGATCCTATTGATATGAGATTCCATCTTGCTATGCAAATAGCAACCTATTTATATTGCATTCTATGCATTGACTATGTGTTCCCATGAATCTTCGCAAGCCAACCACCCATCCTTGTGGGGAACCTTCTATGTATATTAACATTATGTGGGTAATCAAACTAGCAAATCGACTATACAACTCTGAGTTCAAATGCTGATATTTGCTCTATTCAGCTATACATATAACAACTTCCCAACATCTCATTCTGTTTGGATGTCAGCTATGTTATCCCATAAATCCTCCATGCAGCAACTGCTCATCATTGTGGGAGTCTTCTTCTAGGTTGCCTTAATATTAAGCATAGAAACAGAACAAGTCAACCAACTATTATTCTTTTCTCTTGCTTCATAACTGCTTCATGGACATTCCTGGTAATATATCTCTTAGATGATGTAATTTATGTCACTTCTTTTGTACAATTAATGATTATTAATAGTTTGTAATCTATTTACGCTTATCACAAATCTGCTACATAGATCTTTACATGAAATCCTGGTATACAGTAATTCAATAAGCCAATAAATATTTATTAAATTGATTAATTGCTTATTAAACACCAACAGATTCAAATTTGCAGTAGGGTAAAATTTCCCAGTGCTGAATTTCATGAGAAAGGGAAGCATGTTGCTGAATTCCAGAAAAGCCCTAAAACATTGTAGCTAGTAGGAAATTGGTATATATAGACATGAAAAATCACTAAAAGAAACTGATATTAAAAAGTATGGATTCTTTGTTTAAGTACTTTGTCCACAATGCCACCAATATGCATTCTTTATTATTGAATATAAAGCTTAGATACTCCTCTCATGACCATATTGTCCAGATTATAGAATCCTAGATATAGAACTAGAAGAGACCTCAAAAAACATCTTGCCCAATCCCCTCACATATTCAGTGAGGAAACAAACATAAGGAGGTTTTGACTTACTTAAGATTGCACAGGTTCTAAGGAACAGAATAGAGATTTGATTTCAGTTCTTTCATCTCCAGACTCAATGATTTTTGCACTGACACAAAAATACCTGAGAAAATGGGTTCTGAATCATAGTGGGCCTAGGGCATGCACTTCTGCAAAAGCCAAGTTGAATTAAGGATGATGTTACCTTAGCATTTTCAAATTTGCCATTATATAATGTTTATTATAGTTTGTAGACCTCCAAAACAACTCCCAGAATTTGGGGAACCAAATGTATTAACAGCTGAGATCACCTAAAAATATCATCAGATCATTGAGGTACTTTGAGCATCCCTCGTCTGGATTCTTAAATTCTGAGCATTAGAAACAAGTTGTTTGGTAACTATATAAGCATTGACTTATGGTATACCTCAAACAATTTCATTGGGTTTGCATACCCTATTTAGGAAAGGGCCACAAAATATTACTACTTATATTTCAGACTTCCATGTAGCGTCCACAAGAGTTAATAATATTTTTGTGTTGTTCAGAGACCCAAAGTATCACTTGAAGTGTGAAGTAAATTTTGGGAACTAGAATGCTGTGAAAGTCTTTATCATAAGACCAACAAGAAGGAAATATATATATATATATATACACTTATATGTCAGGAGGAGTTGCTCAAATTTTGAAAAATAATTTCTTCAGTAATTAGGAAAGTATTTAATTTTGGTTAGCCCAAAGTCATAAAGGTACTAAAGGGAAGTAAAAAAGGATACCATTACAAAAAACAGCAGATCAGAAATCATAGGAGACAAAGAATAGATTTGTTTTCCCTGGCAATATAATGCCAATAATGATTTCAAAAAGACTTTTAAAATTGTATAAGTCAGAGAAATTGGGATTTTGTTCTATATATTTAAATTATTTTCAGATGGTGAAATACAAATAGTCAACGGATGCTGATTTAGCTTCAACAGACGTTCTTAATTTTGAGTAGATGAAGTTCAAAGACAGATATTTAATAAGTATTTCAATGCAATTTGTTTCTTTGTATTTTATATAATTTATTTTATACATTTTTAAATGTTCTGAGGATTCTACAGGCTTCATTAAGTTGACAAGAGAGACAGGGACAGACAGAGACAGACAGAGAGAAGAAGGAGGAGGAGGAGGAG
>JAJPUD010018633.1:983-15983 GCA_023553655.1 Myrmecobius fasciatus | reverse complement strand
TTAAAAGTACAGGTGAACTGGAAACAACTTTAGAAACTATGGCCTTGTGAATAGTTATTCATTGTCAGATACACAAATTAAACCCACATTCTCCACAGATGCTGCTTTTTCTCATCATACTTGCCTGTTTAGAGATCTTTTGAGTATATACATTTAAAATAGGTCCTATAATCCTTTACCTTTGATGTTCCTTATCAAATCTATGTATCAAAAATAATAGTGTAATTTTAAAAGAGAAGAAAAAGCATTTTCTAAGAGTTCAAGAGGCTCAATTGGAAAGGAAGAGGACAATGTCTGAGATAACAATTCTTCATCTCTGGGAGTTTAACCTTTTGAGCTTGCTGAATCAGTATCTCTTTCCCACAGCATGTTCTTCTTAAAGCATCAGGGAGCTAACACTGCATGTATGTAATACTTATCAGAGAAACAGACAGCAGGAGATACTGCATTCCTCTGTAATAACTTAATGGATACTCTGTGAATATATCGCACTTGGTTTTAATAGCTAAATTAAAAAGTAAATTGAAAAGCAATTTAAATTAAAAATTAATCCATTTTGTGACACCAACATCTCTGAATTTCTCATTTTTGTGGTGTGAAATATCTAATATGATTAAAATTATATTTGACATATTACTATCATTCTCCGCCTTGGCTAAGCAGCCCAAATGTAATCAGCATTCTATAATCTTGGGAGAAAATCTCCAGGCAACTCTTCAATTATCAGTGGTAATAGAAGATGAGGAAATTATGTAAAATTGGAAAGTCATTGGAAAATTAAAGATTTAATATTGATCATTAAGTAAGGACTGATGTTAGTTAAGTAAGTGTGATGTTAATCACACATTTTTAAGACCAAAATAATTGAAAAATAGTAAACCTGGCTGATTGTAGTCCCAGCCCTCTCTCCCTCACTCGACTTCTGGTGAAAAGAATAATGAGTGTATTAAATGATCACAAGGCAAATAATGAGAGAAGAAAATGTAAGCCTTTTAATCACTGAATTATAAAAAAATTAAGGCTGACTGAAAAATGATTAGCTTTTAAAAATATTATATATAAAATATGAATAAATAAATATAAATAAAACCATTTCACATTTATATAGTGCAGGCTAAAAGAAAAGTAATAGCTTGCATTTGTAAAACACTATGTGCCCTAGAACACATTCATAACGATAAAGTCATTTAATCTGCACCAACAATACTGTACTATTTATGTACTAGAGGAATTATTATTCCTACTTTGCAGATAAAGAAACTGAGGCTCATAAAAGTAAACCAATGTGTTTATGGTCAAATAACTAGTGAGTGGTGAGCAAGACAGACAGGTCTTGGGGCTCACTTAAAGGAGTATTCATATTGCTAAGATTACAGATGCTTTTAAGTGTCAAATTCACAAAATGTCTTAGCATTTGTTAGCCTCACAAGACAGATGAGAAAAAAAATCCTGGAGATTTCTGATTATTTATATATAAAGACAAAACACCTTCTACTGTAATTTAAATGGATTACAATGTGGATAAAAAACATTTTGACAGTGCTTGACGAATGCATTGAATAAGGATTGGTCCTGTGATTACACTGGTATAGGTAACTCCCAAGTGAGAAAATTCCCTCTACCAATACATGTCAATGATTTCTATTCAATTCAATAAACATTTATTAGACATCTATTGTGTGCCAGGCACTGTGCTAAATGTTGGGGATACAAAATTCTTATGGATGCTAAAGTCTTAGTAGATTATAGGCATTGAGAGGTTAAGTGATTTGTCCACGGTTATACTGTCAGTACATATATATCACATTAAGGTTTTCAACCTTGGTTTTCTTGGCTTTGAAGTCAGGTTTCTATTAACATGGCATATTGTCTCTCATGTCTCGTCTATAATGAAAATGATCAAAATCTACTATAAAGCAAACTAAGTAACTTTAAAAGCAACACAGCTTTCTGAATTCACTTCCTGGAGAAATACAATTTCCCTTTATAAAATTATTCTCAAATAATATTGCTTAAAGAATTTTATGGGGCAGCTAGGTGGCAAAGTGGTTAGAGCACCAGCCCTGAAGTCAGGAGGACCTGAGTTCAAATCTGGCCTCAGACACCTCCTAGCTGTGTGATCCTAGGCAAGTCACTTAACCCCAATTGCCTGAGCAGAAGCAAAAAAAAAAAAAGAATCTTAATATAAATTTAATATGTTTACAGATAAGACTCTACATGTCTGTGGCATGCCTTTGAAGCTATTTTCCTCAAGAAAGTACTTCCAAAATTCTACTGTCAGCCTTTGTTAGTTGCAAAATAAATGTCTTTTCCAGAGCAAAGATCTTTGGTTTCAGCTTTTGATCTCCCAAAGATTTGCTTGTTCTTAGTTGTGACTGAGCCTGAGGTGGATTTCATGTCCCATTTTTCCACTATAGCATCAGCGATCGCATGAAGATCCTGCAGCTCTGAAATTCAGTTTTCACCAGGTGATCACAGCTGGTCCTCGAGTTCCATCAGAGCTGAAAGCACTACAGAAGAGATACTTGGTACCTGGATGGTATTCTACCCATATAGAAAGATGGTTAATTTATTTTCCTCCATTTCAGCTATGCTGGCATGTAACTTAACTACATATTAAAATAAAATTTAATTTATAACTTTGGTTCTTTATCCAAAAACCAGGAGGAATAAGAAAGGTGTAGATGGGAAGATATTAATGCTTGTTTCTATTTTCCCAGTGATTAACATTAGTCTCAAATAACTACTTCAATACAACCAGTCTCCTTTGTAATTCTAGCTATTTTATTTTATTCATTTAAAAACACTATTCTGAGAAGAGGTTCATAGATTTCACAAAACTGGCAAAAGTGGCCATGTTATACAAAAAAGATTAAGAACTTTTTACTAAATACATTATTTTTTTCTGCAGTATTTTTTCTAGATTGCTACTACGACAATGAATACTTAACATGTTATTTGAATGTACACATATATATGTTTGTGTGTATATAGATGTATAAATGTTTATGTACATATGTGTGTATAGGCCAACAAACATACATATTTGAATTATATAGAGACATAATACAATATTGTACAAATTACTTGGGACAAAGTAAAATAATTAAATTCTGGTTTTAAATCTTTTTAAAAGTTTGAATATGCAATATGTTCTCCTTTTCTTATAATCACTTCTTTTACACAATTTAGCAACAAATTCATAGATTTTAACATGTGTTTTTCACCCTTCCTTATGAAACTAGATTTATCACATCAGATATCTTAAGTATGCTTCTGATAAATAGTCAATTTATCTTAGTCTAGACTTGACTAATAGCCCATAACATTTCAATAAGGTTTAAATTAGGCTAATTACCAAGGTTTTTATCTCTTGGATACATTTTTTAACCTTTTGTTTTGTGTAGCATGGTCTAATTTTAGTATCCCATCTCCACTTGGAAATTTCTGTAATTCTGAAACAATAATTTCAAGGCCCCCAGCAGAGAAAGAAATGTCCCATATATTTTTGAGGATGGCTGATTTATTATCTGATGAAAATTTCCAGATTTTATAGACTTATCAGGACTCCATCTGGCAAGAGTTTTGGTATAGCTTGAATAAAGAGTGAGTTTTATCAATCACAATTACCTTTTCCCAATAATCAGGACTTAGAATTTGTATTGTCATGTCTATAATAAATATTATTTCAATAGTGGATTACTTTTTATTTTTTATTCTCTCTCTCTTTTTTTTTTTACTGGTCTACATACTACTTTCCAACTTAACAAACCTGTGTCATACTATTGGATAAACTATAACACCTCCAGCTTCCAAGTTCCTTGAATGTTTTTATTTAATCTCTGAGCACTGATTAATCTGTTTTGCAGTAAAACTTTGGCAACATTTTATTTTATTTTCTTTCCCTTTTTCACTTTCAATTGTACACTGTGCTTCTTTAAGACTGACTCCCTTTCAATATGAGCTTGAATGATCATTGAAATACTTGAGGATATACCAACAGCCTCTACAACATCTCTCTTTGTCTTTGAAATATGATCTTTAAAAACTATCACTTTTATTTGTTTCCTTAGGAGGTACTATATCATTCTTCAAAAATACAGAAATAAAGACACAAAAAATGAGAAGAATGAAATGTGTATAGCATGAAATTCAGTACTGAACTAACAAAGAACTAACAAAAATATAGAAATCATTTCATTGCATATTCAAGATACAAAGTCACACATTTTGAGGCAATCTGGTATAAATAGAGACATATACACATACACTTCTGTTACTATCATAAAATATAGAAATAAAAATATTACATGTTCCACAAAATTCATAAACCATTATATTTATATGTAAATATGTATACACACATTTTCACATGTACAGTTTTCTCCACATTTCTAAATTCTTAATCCAATCCTCTTTGTGCTTAGTGTTTATAGTACTTTTTGGATGATAAAACTTTTCTGAAATAGCAATTAAATATTCTAATATGCACTTAAACTGCATGTAGATTTACACAGTTTCAAAACTGAATGCTATATAATTTTAATAATCAAGCTTGGCCAAAGAAAAGAATTAAGACAATGTATTTCCCTCACTGGCCTATATAACAATATCAATGAATTTACTATGAATTTTTTTTCATTTTTAAGTTGAAGCAGCTCATTTAAAAATATATACATATTCTTTTGTTTTCTTCTCTGACTTCTTCCACTTTCACCCCATTTAGTTGCTAATTATTGATGATCCTGCTACTGTGATGGATGATGTGCAGAAGTTCCTGGGAATTTCTTCTCATTATAATTATTCTGAAGCTTTAACGTAAGTATATTTGTTAAATAAATTGCTTCATTTTTAGTAGTGAACTGATTTGGTAGTAATTTTAATGTAATTCTACTGGTAAGCAGTTGGTTATTTCCTTCCAGGCTAATGATTAAGTAGCTGGGTAGCTATGAATCAAATTTGTACTTAAATGTTTATTATCATTTATTATCATTGTGACTTTGGACATGTCACTCAACCTCCATTCCCTGAATTGTAAAATGGGAATAACAGTAGCACCTACCTCCTAAGTTGTTTTGAGTTTTAAGCAAGATATTCATAAAATCCTTAACACAGTGCCTGGAACAAAATGAGCACAGAGTGGATACTATATAAATGTTAGTTATTAATTTTTTTGTATGTCAATAACCATTTAGAAAAAAGTGCATCATAGATTTTAATATTGAATTGGACTTCAGAAGTACTGGGTTATTATTCATAACTATCCTTATAATTATTTTAAGTATTTCTCCCTCCAACTTGCCTTCTTAATAAGAGACTATTTGCCTCACTATGAATCCCCAAGGGCTCTGGTGCCTTTATATTGACCTGCTTCTTTTCTTTCCTATATGCTACCTACCCTTTCTATCTGCTGTGACCTAAACAGGCATAAAACATATTGTTTGCCCTGATTAAAATGTGCGTTCCTTGACATTTGATTTTCGGTTTGTATCCCCCAAGCAACATAGTTATTTATATATAATAAGACCTAAATAAATAATTTTTATCTCTTTCCATCCCAGATATAGACTGGGGAAGAAACCATTGTCAAGGAAGGGCAAAACCAGAAAGGTGAAATAAAAATGAAACAAAAAACCAACCATGAATCCCATAAGTGATCAATTAGAAATTTTACAGAAATTATGCTTTCTTTGTCTACACAATGGACACCCTGACTGATTTCTCTCAATTAATTGTTGCACAAAAACCTATATCAGGTATGGGGGGAGTAAGAAAGACAAAAATAGGATAGTACTTGACCTCAGGTATCTTTTATTCTATTGAGAATATTTGGGAAGGAAGAGAGAACATGTTTACACCACACACATGCACATACAGAATACAAACCAATAATTTTAGGAAGGAGAAAGGCCTAAAAACTTGTGCAATCAGCAAAAGATGGAACTAAAGAACAGTGAATTATAGGGGAGAAGAAAAAGCTTTGTGGAAAAGACATAGCATATCAAATTTCATCCTTATATAAAACTTAATAGGATAATTTGATGAGAAGGTACAGGATATGGAAGGAAGTAATAAAAAAAATGGATCCAGAATAACATTAGATTTGCATTTATCTTAGGGACAATGGGGTCAATAAAGATTTTGGAGAACAAAAATAATATTGTCAGATTTGAGATGAGACATGAGTATTCCCAAAAAACTTTTCAGTGAAGAGAAAGTGAATGTGTATTGAATATATGTTATATAAAAGTAACTGCTGTCTTCATTCAGACAACTAAATATGTTAGTGGTAAAAAAAAAAAAAAAGACACTAGATTTGGAGTCAGAATCTGGAATCCATCCCCAGATATTACTAACTGTGTGACTGTGGGCAAGAAATCTAACCTCTGTCTGCTCAGTTTTCATATCAAGAAAATGGAAATAATAATAATGCTTGTAATGTTATTAAATGTTATAATAATGATTTTGTCATTATAAAATAATAATAATGGGTTATTGTAATGATGATCTTATGGATTGTATTAATAAAGTGTTCTACAAATCATAAAGAACTATGGAAGTGCTACCTTTTGTTATTAATTAAGGAATTATTTGTCATGTAATAATCAAAATCATTCCCTGTTCCCCTATTTTTTTGCTGTTTGAATTTTATGTTTGTACAGAATCAATAATATCTGATATAGCCATATTAAAATGCCTTTCTATGTCAAATCAGGGGGGAAATCCCCCAGATTTTCCTAGTACTCATCCTGTTGAAGGTATTTGTTACAATTTTTAAAAAATTTCTTACTTGATCTCTATGTATTTATGTATGTATATGCATTTAAATGTATACATATATACATGCATATACATAATTTTTGAGTGCACCAAATTCTTTTATTACATGAAGTCTATTACAATGAATTCCATTACATTGAAAATCTTCAAGCAATAAGAAATATTCCAAAACTTTTTCAATAATTTCATTTTAAGATGCATTATATACAACTAATTGAATCCAATGAAATTTATTGCAATTAAAAACTGAATACAATAAAAAATATTTCCCCCAAAATTAAAGATAGTACAGGATTTCTCAATAAGGTTATCAGAAAAAAAAATTTAAATACAGTATTTTTCCCCTACCACTCCAGTAATAACGTCCAAAAAGAATACAAAATGAATTGGTAACAAAGACAATATAGAATTTTGGAATTCTTAGAAATTTTGAATTCTCATAAAAACTACTTAACCAATCTTTTCCTGAGGCATACAGAAGTTAAGTGACTTTCTCAAATTCATAGAGCTAATAAGATTTTGTCCTCTTCACTGTAGATACTCTCCATTTGCAACAGATGCCAGCATATCAACTGTAATTATCTTCCTGGTATTCTTTGTTTTTACTAATCCAATTTTACCAATGACATTACAGGGCAAGATGAACAACTGTGCCATAGCATCAGATTTTTTTTAAATTTTCCTATTGCACTAGATGAATAGTTCTATCAATAACTTTATTTGCTTCCCCAAGGAGAATCTATGAAAGCTCCCCTTCCTTTTAAAACCAAGTTCTTTGTATTTTTTGATTTCCTATGTCAATCAACAAATATTTATTAAGTGTTCATAATGTACTAGACACTACCCAGTTCTGTGAATGCTAAGGAAGGCTAAAAGCAAAAATCACAATACCTTTCCTCAAGCAGCAGATCTCAGCGAGAAGTGATCTCAAAAGGAAGGAACTATGGCAGAGAATGAGGGAAAAACCTCTTTCAGAAGGTGAGATTTGAACTGAAGCAGAGCGTCAGGGAATTGAAGAGTCATGTGTGAGAAGGAAGAACATTCCTGGCATAGGGTACAGACAACAACAACAACATCAACAACAACAAAAAAAAAAAACAGAGTAGGATAATGTCATTTGTGAGGAATATCAAGTAAGTAGATGGAGCTGAATGACAAGTGTATAAAGAAGAGCACAAGAAAGCTGTACAGGTAGAAAGGGGCCAGATTGTGGATAACTTTAAATGCTATAAGATGATTTTCTAAGATCACATTGAGGTAAGAAGGAATCTCTGGGGATTAGAATGTCAACATTTGTATACCTGAGTTCTTCCATTACTTTGTCAACATGTTGATTATTTTACAAAGATATGAAATTTTTAGTATAAATAATTTAGCTGTTTGGTTAATCTTAAACAAACAAAACAGAACAAGTACAACTTCCTCTTCAGTAGATGTGTCTGAAACGTCACCCTGCTGGTATAGATAAATGTAATTCTATTTGCTTCCCTTTTACATATTCCTTTGCCAATCATGAATCTGCCCAATGTACCTTACAAGTTGAGAGTGGGTCACATGTTATAGACTGTGTAGCAGATTAATGTTATTGTCTTTAATCAGAATTGCTTTCCTTTCTTCTCAGTTTCTAGTTTGTCTGATTCTGGCTCCTCCCCTTTGATAGGTACTTGCTCTTGGTTATATAATTCTGATTTTGTAGTAGTATCATCTTTAGAAATGTTTCAAGAGGCTGTTAGTACAAGAATCTATAGTTAAGATAATACCCTATGCACAAGATAAAAATTATGGATTTGGTATCAATTATTTGTCCTGTTATCAAAAATAAAGGATTAAGGACTTACAAGAGAAATTTAGTAAATTGGTTAATACTATCTGATTGACTTCTCATTTGTCTTTATTATAATTTAATTTGTGAAATTTTTTCTCCATTGTTTGGGAGTTTTCCTCACCTTGAGAACTAAGCTCAAAGTGCCTTTGAATTGATATTTCTTTCATGAAAACCTACTCTCCTTCTGACATTTGAGGTTGAACTACCATGATTCTCTAGATATTATTGTTCTCTGCTACCATGAATTCAAAGTTTTCTGCTAACATTATCGATTTGGTATTGGTCCAGAGTCAATAAATGCCTCTCAAATTCCAAGTTGTTTCTGTAGGTCAAAACAATTGGTAAAACTTGTATTTGTACAAAAAATGGGAATATGAAAAAGCAAGTGAGACAGTAATGAGACAAGGAAAGAAATTATGTATCCTTAAAAAATAAGTTATTACCACACCTGTAAGCTATAAACTTTAACTTGTGGGACAAAAATCTCTGTAGTGCAAGAGGAAAAATATTGATTACATACCTTTCTGTCTTACTGAGGTCTTGTTTCCATATCTGGTAAGTGGAGCTCTCAGAACTTGAGAGTAAAGATAATTATTATTTCAATTTTAAAAAATCAAATGACCCTGATCAAAAGAAATTACAAAATAGTATAAATCAGTTCACAGAAAGGTAAAAGCAGATTTTAAAAAAATGGTAAGGAAGTTCCCTGGGGTTTCAGAAAATCTCTTTCTAAAACTGTTTATAGATTCTCCTTTATATATCCTCTCCCAAAAGCACCCACTGGATGACTGTAGATCAGTTACCTGGGGGCAAACTTAAATTAAACTACCCCAGGTTTACTGCCCCAGGTTTGCTTCTCAGTGTCTTGGTTTACAATAACAATGATTAGTGATGTGAGAAAGTTAGCTCAAAGTATCCTACTTCCTTTAATTTCTTAGTCCCCTATATATCACTTCTTCCCACTCACGGGAATCAGTTCAATAGTGGTCAGGAGATAGAACTCCTAAGGTCACCTTTAGTAACCAGTACTGCCTTATATACCATCCTTACTGCATTATATTCAATATTCAGGCATATATGTGGCAAACTGGATATAGTGGCCTGAATGGAAGTCAGAATTCAAATCTGGCCTGAAATACCAGCTAGGAACCCTATTTATCTCAGTTTTCTTATTTGTAAAATAAATTAGAGAAGGAAATGGTAAGCCATTCTAGTATTTTTGCCAAGAAAACTCTAAATGGGGTCAGAGTCAAATACCACTGAAATGACTGAATAACAGCATTCAACATTGAGCTCTAAATAAACCAGGGTTGTCATCAGAATTCGTTACCCTGTGGTAGGATTTTTTTAGCACAAAGCAGAAAATTTTAGACATAAAGATTGTTCTGATGTGAAATCACATGGTTCTACAAGATTTAATACTGGTTCCCTGTATTAAATGATTTTTCTGATTTTGGTATATATTTTTTCTGCATTCTACATCCAGCCCAATGGACTTTTCCTCATACAAAGCAGGATTCCATTGTCTATCTCCATGCATTGCTCTGGCCTTTATCCATTCCTGAAATTCAGTATGCTTTTACACCTTATAGTCTCATATTTCAACATTCAACTTAAGAACTACCTTCCAGCTCTCCATACTTAAAATATTGACCAGCCAGGGAGGCTGAGGCTTACAGATATCTTGTGCTCAATAGTTCTGAGACACAGTGGGATATACTGATGAGGGAAGGTTAACTCTGTAATGCTCAGGGAGAAACTAAGGCAGTATCACACATTGGAAATTAGGTAATACTTTATTGATGTTAAATGAGAGTTCAGAATCCATAGTTATGGATCAGCACTGCCAGGACTCTTGTCTCAAAGCACACAGTTCATTGTGAGTTTAGACTGACAGACATGTCAGCCGACTGAATAGGACTAATGTCACAAATTATTCAATACCTCATTTAAGGAGTCACGGGTTTTATAGTCTCCATAGCTCAGGGAGACAAAGGGGAACAGCTGAGAAACTATAAATTCAGTTCTGTAGGTAAGGAGTAAAGAGTGCTGAATTTGGAAAAGGAAGACCTTAAGTCTGAGTCTACAGATAAGGGGTATGTTGAGGCAGACCATCTGGAGGTGTTATGATTCCTTTGGAATGTGAGTCCAATTATTTCTGATGGTCAGGAAGTGGGGGTTGCTATTTTTGGGCAGAACAATCAAGGGAAACTGAAACAGAACAACTGAGGGAAACTGAGACATGAGAACTATGACACAACAACTCTAGAATGGTAGACTCCTAGGACCTGGATGCTATTAGGAGTAAACTGTCCTGAGTCAGAATAGAGTAGATCAGAATTCCCAGGGTGCTTTTGTATTATTATTTTTTTGATGAGAACCTAATTTTCTTCTGATATTTGATGTACAATTCTCCCAAGTATTTTAGTTCTGTGCTACCAGGAATTCAAGGCTTTCTGTTAGTAGGATTCCCATGTCATTCAGAGTGAGACTGGGGGTAGCCCCTGAGGAAATATAAGGAGCCATAGTCATAAAATTAAATTGATTGATTAAATTATTATTAGATCATATCTTAATTTAAAGATTAAATGTGGTTTAGGGCTTACACTTTCAACATTATTGGTTTTTCAAGAGAGAACTAGGTGGTACAATGGACAGCAAAGAGAAGCTGGGATCAGGAAGATCTGAGTTCAAATTCAGCCTCAGACACTTTCAAGCTATGTAAACCTGAGCAAGACACTTAACTGAGGTAAATAATGGTATCAAAATGTGAGAAAGTTGTAATGCAAATTTTATTAATGTCTTGGTCCATAATATGTCTGGTCTTCTCTGTAATCCTGCTTCTGTTTTGTTATTTGCAAAAGTGGGATAATATTACCATATACCTACCAGGGTGGTTGTGATGAAAAAAATCAGATAGTATTTATAAAGTGTGTTGGAAACCTTAAAAAAACTATATAATAATTACACTAATTATTGTTGTTACTTATGTTATATATTACATATATATTATATATAGCTCAAGATGAAAAAGTATTATGAAAATTCTCAAAAAAGCAAATTTGCTTTATTGTTTTATATCATATATTAGGAGGGGAATAGATGTTATAATTTTTAGTGGCCTCTCTTTTTTTTATTAAAGCTTTTTATTTGTATAACATATGTATGGGTAGTTCCCCAGCATTGATCTTTACAAAGCTTTCCATTACAAATTTTACCCCCAGTCCCCTCCCCTCCCCTAGATGGCAGGAAGTCCACTACATGTTAATAATGTTGAAATGCTTGAGAAGTTATGCAAGAAAAATCCTATCTACAAGAAAAAAAAAAAGAATCAGAGAAAGGCAACACAATGCAAGCAAATGTCAATAGAGATCATGAAAATGTTATGTTGTGGTTCATATTTCATTTCCCTCTCTCTGAGTGTATATGGTTTTCTTCAGTGAACAATTGGAACTGGTTTGAGACAATTCTTTGTTGCAGAGTAGCCTCTCTTAAGGAATAAGTTAAACTGAATAATTGATGATATTGGCCTAGAAGACTTCTAAGACCCATATTAATAGCTTGAATTTATGGTATTTAAATTTCTGTGAAAATTATCAAGTGCTTGCTGCTTGTAAGGAATTAGATTATAGAATCATAGATCTAGATTTGGCAGGAAAGTCAAAGGCATTTAATCTAACCTACCTGATTTTACTCCCCTCCTGGATTACTGTCTTGTCATGGCAGAAGGGCTTGTGCAGCTTCATGAAACTAGACCTATGCCAGACAAGTTATCTGAAATAGACTGTAATAATGGAGAATTCTAGCAAAAGTTATCTACTAGAGAAGGAAATGTTAAAGCACTACTAAGCCTTTACCAAAAAAATCCCACAGATAGTGTTAGAATGCTAAAAAAAAAATCATGATATCAGAAGATGAATCCCTCATGTCAGAAGGATGCTATGGTACATAGGGTCATGAAGAGTCTGACATGACTGAATGATTGAAAACACCTGCTTTTATGAAGAAGGAAGTTTAATCATTTGCCTAGGGTCACAGACTATTTTTAAGTCATGCTCAGTTTTTGTGATCCATATTGGAGTGCTCCTGAAAAAGATACAAAAGTGGTTTGCCATTCTCTATACCAGCTCATTTTACATATGAATAAACTGAGGCAAAAGGAGTTAAGAGACTTGCATAAGGTCACACAGCTAGTAAATATCTGTGACAGGATTTGAATCATGTTCCTGATTCTAAACCTCACACTCTATCCACTGTACCATCTAGTCAAGTCTTTTGCTTTCAGAGACCACTTTGTATTGTGGTCTCTTTCCATTTTACCACATTGCCTTTCACAAGTCATTTCCTCAGAGGGTCTTTGGATGACAAGAGGGTTTTGGAACAAGTTGTCTTGAGGTGACCTCACACTTTTGTTTTTCCCAAAACTAAAATGGCAATTGTTAGTAAAATACTTTGTGGTGTGTGTGTGTGTGTGTGTGTGTGTGTGTGTTTGTGTAATATGTTACTATTCTAAACAATGAAAGCATGTTTGCCAAAAGACAGAAAAAAAATGAAGTATAGTTTTATCAATATGGGGAACACCCTAGACCAAGACGGTAAACAAGTTCTAGGGCTTTGAGGGATATAGCAGGTTAAATGTGTTGTATTTAACCTTGCATTTAAGGTCAGGCACAGAACAAGCAAATGTCTATCATGGGACTGTTTGAACCTAGATCTTAATAATTCCATGGTCAGCTATCATTGACTTCACATTCATAGCTTCCTCAAATATCCAAAGATATCTAATTCATTTTGTACCTTCTCTGGGCAACATTCATGTGGTAGCTTTGTTGTTTTCTTTTTGTTGTTGCTGATGAAAAATGTAAATTTCATTTTCCATTCATTCTTAATGAATTTCAGTCTTAAGACACTATGAGAAAGGTGTAATATTTATTTACTTTTTTTTTTTTTGCTGAGTCAGTTGGGGTTAAGTGACTTGCCCAGGGTCACACAGATAGGAAATGTTAATTGTCTGAGGATAGATTTGATCTCAGGTCCTCTTGACTTCAGGGCTGGTGCTCTATTCACTGTGCCACCTAGCTGCTCCTGGTCTAATATTTCTATTGAAATTCTGTTTCAGCTTTAAGTCATCTACAAGTAGTTTTACCCATATGACTAATATGAAAGAAAAGCTTTCAGCTACTTTTTTTTTCATTTTAATTTTGCAATTAATTTTGGAGTTCAGTTTAGCTTAGAGGAATACATGTATAAAATCAAATTACAGAATTTGAAACAAATAGGTCTTCAGTGATTACCTTTTTAACCAATCTGCAAAAAAAAAAAAAATATCCACACTATTAGATACCCAACTAATGGTTCTTCAAATTCAAATTGAGGACTCCAAAACCTTCTATGACAACCCACTTCATCTGTGGACAACTCCCGTTGTTCAGAAGTTTTGTTTTTTTGTATTTTTCTAATCTCGGGACTAAATCAACATCTTTAAAAGATCCTATTTCTGCCCTCAAGAGTATAAAAAACAATCTAATCTCTCCTCTAGATGATATCTCATTGATTTTTCTATTCACATATTTTAAACATATGTAGATATTAAGCACATACATATATATATACATATATATTCATATTCATCTATGCTGGACTATACTATGTTTGTCCTCTGTTTCTCTGTGGACAGCATTTCTTTGGATTAAACACCCCCAGCTCCTTCAAATAACATTTACATGACATGGATTCAGTAAGGTTTTTCAGTATCCTTTTTGTCCTCCTCCAGATATTCTAGGGCTGCTCAATTTTTTAAACTAAATTTCTTGGAATTTTTTATCATACTTCAAATATGTCTAAGTACAGGGAACTTATCATATTCCATAGTCATTCCTTCATGGCTTTTTATATCATATGTGCATTTCTAAGGGAAATTTTCCAGTAATGTTTATCATAGAATTAAATGACTGAAAACATCCCCTCTTTTTTAAAATCACATATATATCTGACATATGCCAAGATTCGATTTGGAAGTTAGATATTTAAGTTTTAAGGACAATTATTAAATCAGTAGCACACTTTCAAAAATAACATTTTCATTAGCTGTTGTCAGAAAAAGATAAGGGAGGAATCTCTGAAGGGGTGGGTAGGTTAAAAAGGGATTCTTGGAGGGGATAGGTAAACTACTTTAAAAAATTGCAAGTCTCAGAACACAATATATAGAAGAGAAAAGAACAGAGATCGTAACCAAAAATATCCCAAGAAAGTTAGGCATAATCTCAACAATAATAACAAACAACAATAACAACAACAAAAGTGCCTTAGGTATTAATTAGTTCTTTTCATTTTAGAATCTTTTTTTCTGAATTAAAAACATTTCCATCACTTATATCTCAGATCTAGATGATAAA
>JAJPUD010018632.1:0-24556 GCA_023553655.1 Myrmecobius fasciatus | reverse complement strand
AGATTGGACTCTAAGAGAGTATATCAGACACATTTGGCTTCAAAGAAAGGCCTGACCCTCCTTGTGGGAAGGTGGGAGGGAAAGGAGGAAAGGAGAGGGATAAACTAATAGAAGGATTAGGGGAAAGGTATAAAGGTGAGGGAGGGATTCTAAAGGGGGTAGGACTATTGGTGGGAGGTGGTCATCAAGAGCAAAGTACTGGGAAGGGGGGAAGGAAGAGAGGGGAAAGGGAAGAGAAAATCATAACTCTCTGTAAATAAGATGGCAGGGAATACAGATATAGTTATTTTAACTGTGAATGTGAATGGGATGAACTCTCCCATGAAAAGGAAGCAGGTAGCAGACTGGATTAAAAGCCAGAATCCTACAATATGTTGTTTACAAGAAACACATCTAAAACATAGAGATACATACAAAGTGAAGGTAAAGGGCTGAAGCAGAATCTTCTATGCTTCAGGTGAACAAAGAAAGGCAGGGGTAGCAATCCTTATCTCAGATCAAGTAAAAACAAAAATAGATCTAATTAAAAGAGATGAGGAAGGAAACTATATTTTACTAAAGGGTACCATAGACAATGAAGTGGTATCAATACTAAACATATATGCACTAAGTGGTATAGCATCCAAATTCCTGGAAAAGAAATTAACAGAGATGCAAGGAGAAATAGACAGTAATACTATACTAGTGGAGGATCTCAACCTTGGTCTTTCAGAATTAGATAAATCAAATCACAAAATAAATAAGAAAGAAGTTAGGGAGGTAAACAAAAGGCTAGAAAAGTTAGGTATGATAGATCTCTGGAGGAAATTGAATGGTGATAGAAGGGAATATATTTTTTTTTCTCAGGGGTTCATGGAACTTATACGAAAATTGATCATGTGTTAGGGCATAAAAACTTCAAAATCAAATGCAGAAAAGCAGAATTAGTAAATGCATCCTTCTCAGATCATGATGCAATAAAACTCACATGTAATATAAGGCCAGGAGAAAATAGACCACAAGTTAATTGGAAATTAAATAATCTAATCCTGAATAATGAATGGGTGAAAGAGCAAATTATAGACACAAGAGATAATTTCATCCAGGAGAATGACAATAATGAGACAACATACCAAAATTTGTGGGACACGGCTAAAGCGGTTATAAGGGGTAATTTTATATCTCTAGATGCTTACTTGCATAAAACAGAGAAAGTTAATATCAATGAACTGGGCTTACAATTAAAACAGCTAGAAAAAGAAGCAATTAAAAACCCTCAATTAAATACCAATTTGGAAATTCTGAAAATTAAAGGGGAGATCAATAAAATTGAAAATAAGAAAACTATCGAATTAATAAATAAAACTAAGAGTTGGTTTTATGAAAAAAACCAACAAAATAGATAAGCCTTTAGTTAATTTGATTAGAAAAAGGAAAGAGAAAAATCAAATTGTTAGTCTCAAAAATGATAAGGGAGAACTTTCCTCCAATGAAGAGGAAATTAGAATAATAATTAAGAGTTTTTTTGCCCAACTTTATGTCAATAAATTTGATAATGTAAATGAAATGTAGGAATATCTACAAAAATTTAGATTGCCTAGGTTAACAGAAGAGGAAATAAATTATCTAAATAGCCCCATTTTGGAAAAAGAAATAGAAGAAGCTATTAATCAACTCCCTAAGAAAAAATCTCCAGGGCCAGATGGATTTACATGTGAATTTTACCAAACATTCAAAGAACAATTAATCCTAATACTATACAAACTATTTGAAAGAATAGGGAAAGAAGGTGTACTACCAAATTCCTTCTTTGACAGAGATATGGTGCTGATAGCTAAACCAGGTAGGGAGAAAACTGAGAAACAAAACTATAGACCCATTTCCCTAATGAATATTGATGCAAAAATTTTAAATAAGATTTTAGCAACGAGATTACAGAAAGTCATCCCCAGGATAATACACCATGACCAAGTAGGATTTATACCAGGAATGCAGGGCTGGTTCAATATTAGGAAAACTATTAGCATAATCAATTATATTAATAACCAAATGAACAAAAACCATATGATTATCTCCATAGATGCAGAAAAAGCCTTTGATAAAATCCAGCACTCATTCCTATTAAAAACACTGGAGAGTATAGGAATAAATGGGTTTTTCCTTAAAATGATTATTAGTATCTACTTAAAACCTTCAGCAAGCATCATATGAAATGGAGTCAAACTAGAACCATTTCCAATAAGATCAGGAGTGAAACAAGGCTTCCCACTGTCACCATTACTATTTAATATTATCTTAGAAATGTTAGCTTTGGCAGTAAGAGAAGAAAAAGAGATTAAAGGAATTAGAGTAGGTAATGAGGAAAGCAAATTATCACTCTTTGCAGATGACATGATATATACGTAGAGAACCCTAAAGACTCAACTAAAAAACTACTAGAAACAATTCACAACTTTAGCAAAGTTGCAGGATTCAAAATTAATCCACATAAATCATCAGCATTTTTATATATTACCAATAAAGTTCAGCAGCAAGAGATACAAAAAGAAATTCCATTCAAAATAACTGTTGATAGTATAAAATATTTGGGAATTTATCTGCCAAGGCAAAGTCAGGAACTATATGAACTAAACTACAAAACACTTTCCACACAAATAAAATCAGACCTAGTCAATTGGAAAAACTTAAAATGCTCATGGGTAGGCTGAGCGAATATAATAAAAATGACAATACTACCCAAACTAATTTACTTATTTAGTGCCATACCAATCAACCTCCCAAGAAATTATCTTACAGATATAGAAAAAATAGTAGCAAAGTTCATTTGGCAGAACAAAAGGTCAAGAATTTCAAGGGGATTAATGAAAAAAAAAAGGCTGACATGGTGGACTGCTGTACCAGATCTAAAACTATATTACAAAACAGCAGTCATCAAAACCATTTGCTACTGGCTAAGAAATAGAGTAGTCGATCAGTGGAATAGGATAAAATCACAAGACAAACTAGGCAATAACTATAGCAATTTCGTCTTTGATAAACCCAAAGACCCCAGCTTCTGGGATAAGTACTCACTATTTGACAAAAACTGCTGGTAAAATTGGAAACTAGAAGGAATTAGGGTTTGACCCACATCTAACACCACATACCAAGATAAGATCTAAATAGGTTCATGATCTGGATATAAAGAGTGATACTATAAGTAAATTAGCGGAATGTAATATAGTTTACCTCTCAGACCTATGGAGATGGAATAAATTTATGTCCAAAAAAGAACTGGAACTCTTAATTGAAAACCAGATAGATAACTTTGACTATATTAAGTTAAAAAAGTTTTTGTACAAAAAAAAACCAATGCAGTCAAGATTAGGAGGGAAGTAATAAATTGGGAAATCTTTACATTTAAGGGTTCTGATAAAGGTCTCATCTCTAAAATATATAGAGAAGTGTCTCATATTTATAAAAATTCAAGCCATTCTCCAATCGATAAATGGTCAAAGGATATGAACAGACAATTTTCAGAGGATGAAATTAAAACTATTTGTAGTCATATGAAAAGGTGCTCCAAATCACTATTGATCAGAGAAATGCAAATCAAGACAACCCTGAGGTACCACTTCACACCTGTCAGATTGGCTAAAATGACAGGAAAAGTTAATAATGAATGTTGGAGGGGTTGTGAGAGGGCTGGGACACTGATGCATTGTTGGTGGAGCTGTGAATGGATACAGCCATTGTGGAGAGCAATTTGGAGCTATGCTCAAAAAGTTATCAAACTGTGCATACCCTTTGACCCAGCAGCATTTCTATTTGGCTTATATCCCAAAGAAATCATAAAGGAAGGATAGGGCCCCACATGTGCAAGAATGTTTGTGGCAGCCCTTTTTGTAGTAGCTAGAAACTGGAAACTGAATAGATGCCTTCAATTGGAGAATGGCTGAATAAATTATGGTATATGAATATTATGGAATATTATTGTTCTGTAAGAAATAACCAGCAGTACAATTTTAGAGAGGCCTGGAAAGACTTGCATGAACTGATGCTGAGTGAAATGAGCAGAACCAGGAGATCATTATACACGGCAACAACAATACTATATGATGATCAATTCTGATGGACCTGGCTCTCTCCAACAATGAAATGTTTCAAACCACCTCCAGTTGTTCACTGAAGAAAACCATATGCACCTAGAGAGAGGGATGTGAAATGTGGACCACAACATAACATTCTCATACTCCTTGATTAAAGTTTGCTTACATTGTTTTTCCTTTATCTGATATGTCTTTTGTGTAGATAAGATTTTTCTTGTACAACAGTGGTAAGTTCGGAAATACATATACATATATTCGATTTGCCAATATTTTAATATAATTAACATGTAGTGGATATCATGCCATCTAGGGGAGGGGTGGGGAGTTGGGGGGAAAATTTGTAACACAAAGCTATGTAAGGGTTAATTTTGAAGTAATATCCACACATATGTTATGCAAATAAAATTAAAAAAAAAGACTTATGAACTCTGAGAATCAGTGACCACTCATGATTCCAAAAGAGACGTGATAAAATAGGCTACTCAACTTCTGATAGCAAGCTGATGATTTTATGGTGCAGACTCATATTTTTTCTTTGACATGGACATTTTAGGTTTTGCTTGATTATACATGCTCATTACAGGAATTTTTTTTTCTGTTTCTTAGAGAGGCTAGGGTAGGGGAAGATGAATCTTTTAAATCAGAGGATGATAAGTTAGGGATTTTTTTAGCTATGAAATTTAAAAATGTGACAGACAAATACCAAATTGGGAATTATAGAGTAATATCAAAGTGGAAAGTACCTCTAGAAATACCACAAATAAGAAAATTTCAAGAAAGAAAACTACTTAAGAGTACTTTCTCTTGGCATCCAGAATACATGAGCTGTCTATTTGAAAACCATTTCTTTTGTTATACAACAGACTCAACTTTTCTTTCTGATAACATTTTAAAATTCTTCTGCGGAGCAGTCATAATGTCAGGATGTTTTCAAGGCACAACAAAGGAGATTAAATATGAAGTGAAAGGATGAAATTAGCTAAAATATCACTAGATATAAAAAATTCTGAATTTGACTAAGAAAACACAAGATGATCATACAATTTTTAAAATTAGAAGTGATTCTTAAAATACAAACTAAAAACCTTGACAAAAGTAAATTATATTAGTAGATGAAAGAGTGATTAAGGAGAGGGGGCGGAGCCAAGATGGTGTAGTAAAGACAAGACTCTCTGTGTCCTCCTCTGAGGACTCACTTTTTGACAAAAACTGCTGGGAATATTCAAAACTATTGGGGAAGAAATTAGGGCTTGACCCACACAACACCACATACCAAGATAATATCTAAATGGGCTCATGATTTAGATATAAAGCGTGATATTATAAGCAAATTAGAGGAACATTACCTCTCAGACCTGTGGAGATGGGATCAATTTATGTCTAAAGAAGAACTCAAACTCTTAATTGAACACCAGATAGACAATTTTGACTATATTAAGTTAAAAATTTTTTGTACAAACAAAACTAATGCAGACAAGATTAGGAGGGAAGCAATAAATTGGGAAATCTTTATATTTAAGGGTTCTGATAAAGGCCTCATTTCTAAACTATATAGATAATTGTCTCATATTTATAAGGATTCAACCCACTCTTCAATCGATAAATGGTCAAAGGATATGACAATTTTCAGATGATGAAATTAAAACCATTTCTAGTCATATGAAAAGGTGCTCCAAATCACTATTGATCAAAGAAATGCAAATTAAAACCACTCTGAGATACCATTACACACCTGTCAGATTGGCTAAGATGACAGGAAAAGATAATGATGAATGTTGGAGGGGATGTGGGAAAACTGGACACTGATACATTGTTGGTGGATCCAACCATTATGGAGAGCAATTTGGAACTATGCCCAAAAAGTTATCAAACTGTGCATACTCTTTGACCCAGCAGTGTTTCTATTGGGCTTATATCCCAAAGAGATCTTAAAGGAAGGAAAGGGACCCACTATGTGCAAGAATGTTTGTGGCAGCCCTTTTTGTAGTGGCTAGAAAATGGAAGCTGAATGGATGCCCATCAATTGGAGAATGGCTTAGTACAAAAATTTAAATTATGTTATGAAGAATGCAGAGACAGATTTTATTTTTTGTGAACAATTTGATGGCTTTGGGGAGGAGAAAAAGGAATTTCATTTATCAAAAATCAGAAAATATTAGTGCAAAAGAAGTCATTTTGAATTATGAAAAAGAGTTGCGGGCCCAAATTGAATATTTATGAAGATTTTGTGTGCCACGTAGATGGTGCAGCAAATAGAGTGCTATACTTGAAGATAGGAAAATTTCTTTCTGTGAGTTCAAATATGACTTCAGAAACTATCTGTGAGACGCTGAGCATGTCATTTAAGATTGTTTACCTCAATTTCTTCATCTGTAAAATGACCTGGAGAAGAAAATGGCAAATCACTCCAGTATCTTGGTCAAGAAAACCCTAAAATGGGACAAAAATTTTCTGATATGACAAGGTAACAAAAATTGTTCTCACATTTTATATACCTGTTTTAAGATTAAAGAAGTTAATAATTTAATGTGAAAGCATCTAACATTTGGAGACTGATGTATGATTAAATAAGGGCTGTATATTTCATGGAGAATATATGGTAAGTTGTCAATTTGTAACTGAAATGTGAGTTAGTGAGTGCTAGGAGACTATTCTGAGCCATTTAGAGGTACAGGAAGGAATTAAGAGGCTAACATTGGTGTAAATAGAATTAATAAATTGGCAACAGGGGAAGATTCATAAAGGATGAAAATCACTTCTATTAGAGCTCTTTGAAGAGACCAGCAATAATAATGTCACCTGACAGAAAGTTTATGATTGGTTAAGGAGATGTTCAAGTTCATTAGATAAGAGCAACATTTCCAGATTTGGCTCTTTAGTGTCCTTAAGATATTAAGACAGTTTAAGACTCTCTAAAGTACTTATGTTTCTCCCCTCTGATTTTAGAGGGAAAGACAGAAGGGAGAAAAACAAGTTTTGCAACTGCTATATAGGAAAAGATACTGAAATTTAATTGAATTTGAAGAATCTGGACTAATCATTTAGTGAACTAACTTTTATTATGTTCCAACCATGGGCTAGGTAGTATGTTAGAGGGAAAAAAGAAAGGTTAAAAACAGCCCTTGTTCTCAAAGAGTTTACAATTTAATGGAGAAATTATGTAAATAATTATGTAAAAATAAGATATGTTGTATACATATATTCAATTTGCCAAGTATTTTAACATAATTAACATGTAGTGGATATCCTGCCATCTAGGGGAGGGGTGGGGAGTTCGGGGGAAAAATCTGTAACAGAAAGCTATGTAAGGGTTAATGTTAAAGAATTACCTATACATATGTTTTGCAAATAAAATAAAATAAAAAAATAAGATATGTAATACTATATAAATTAGAGGTAGTCTCAGAAGAAAGGAACAAAGATTAAGGAAGACTAAAAGATTTATTGCAGAAAGTGGACTTCAGTTGATATTAATAAGCTAAAGAAGCCAGAAAGCAGAGATGAGGAAAAAGATAATTACAGGCATGGGGAATATCCACTCAAAAGCAGGACATGGAGTTTTGCATTTGAGGAAGAGGTCAGTTTTTAACTTGCTCAAAATTGTTCTGTATCAAAACAGCAAACATGAGATCAGATTTTGTTTTGTATTGATTGTTGAGAGACAGCCAATTTGATAATCTTTGCATTTTTCTGACAAATAGAATTGCTATCCAAATTAATAGGTAACACTTTCTCAGCACTCGTTGAAGGATGATTATAAATTAAAAGATCTAGCAAATTTAAAAATACAGAAGATGAATCAGTGACTAGAAAACAATATATTCAACAACTACAGCAGTAAAAATGAAAAGGTAACCAAAAAACAATGAAAAGTGAATGGTGCAAAATGACATAGAACAAGCATGTCTCCAAAGGAATGCAATTATATATGTATGTATGTATATATATATATATATATATATATAAACCCATCCCCATTTACCCATATACTACTCCTTTGGAAGCATGGTACATATATAGGTTTGATACTTTGGTTTCTTTTTCAGAATTTTTGAGGTATTAATCAGTTTTGCTTATTTTTTTCTTTTCTCTTTCTTTAAAAATGTTATTTTTACATGGAATGATTCTCTGGGACAGGACAAGGGAGGGGGGAATTGGAAAAAATTGTGTCATAAAAAAGGCAAAAGATATCAATAAAATTTGTTTTTATAAGCCAAAAAAAGAGAGAAAGATTTGTCCAACTGGAGAGTGGTGAGACCTAGAAGACAAGCAGTTAGTTGAGAAGTAGCTTTATGTTAATTCAGATTGTGAGAGACACATTAGGGTTAAGTTTCCACAGAATAATTAAAATTCAATTCCTCAGAAACCATGAGTCGACAATGAGAAATATTGAAAAGCTAAGTTTTCCATTGAATGTTGAAGCCTCAAGGCAATGCAAGATAATTAGTATCTCTGACCAATGATCTTTCAGGAAAAGAGACTCACTTGGCTTCAAACTTTTGATAAAAAAAATATCTAGGCTAGAAACTGGTTTAAACTGACCAGGTTCAAGGACCTGGAAAAGACTTTTCTTTATTGCCTTTGGTTAATAAGCCTCATGTATATAAGCTGGAATACACTGAATAGAATTATAACCTGATTAATAGAACATGTAATGTATGAAGGGAGAGAGGGAGCATCATTAGCAGTGGAAATAATGTGACCCTATGGGGAAGTGACCAATCCATTCTTTGGGGGAGAGAACTGCACAGACTATCTGTACCTACTGCCCCCTCTTCCCATCAGTGGGGTGGATTCTGGTTCTGGCCAGAAACGTCCAGTTCCCCTAGACTTATTCAATAAAATTTCTTTGTTACCTGACAAATTTCGGAATCAGCTTGTTTCTAACAAGATTTTGCTGAATGGAAAAGAGACATAAACCCTTTGGTCCAGTTATGATAAGTCACCATGTGTGGATGGGATTTTCTCTCTCATAGTCTTCTCTACCAGGTTCCTATAAGTGGATGTTCACTTTTCCCCATTGTTTATAAGTGAACTTATGAATGGAAACTATGTTTAGGTATGATCCATTTATGATTACTAAATCTGTTTGTATATATTAATTATGCTATTATTATTATTTCTTTTTATTCTTGTTAATTTGATTGTTATGTTTCATATATTTAAGTGTCTTGATTTTGAGTGGTTGATTTGTTAAAATTGAACTGTATTGGTGGGGACTTAGGAGTTAAAAATAGTAAGTAGGGAGATTATATTCTTCCAAAACAATATTGTTACTAGAATTCTGAGAGAATTTGAATGTAATTAATTGAGGGATGAAGTGATGTTGAAGTAAGGTTTGAATGATTAAGCCAGTCCTATGAATGAACAACGTGCACTTTTCAAGTTGGGTAAGACATGTGAGATGCTATACTATTGGTTGCTACCCTAAATTTCATATAGTGAGAAGCAAGTTGTTAAAGGATTTTGTCAAGTGTGTTAAATACCATGGTAACAAATTCTGCCATCCAGGATAATGAGTTTTTGACACTCTCATCTAATATGAGTACACTGAATGATGATTATGCTTGTTATATAGTGATAATAATCTATTTTATATTGACTATTATTACATATGACTTTTGTGCTTAGTACTTGTATATTATATTCCTTCAACAGATTTCTGATTAATCTTGTTTAGTAATATGAAAGGCTACATATTGGGTTCCAAAACTATTTTCCAAATCTTTAATGAATCTTTTAAAATGAATTAAGAATAAAAGACCCTAGATAAGAGTTAAGAGTTAAGTTAAGAGACCTCTTAAAGATAATCTAGTCTAACTCCCTCATTTTACACAAGATTAAACTGAATCCTATAGGGGCAAAATTATTTTCCCAAAGTCACTAAATAGCAAACGACAGAGTTGAAATTTGAACCTAAGCTCTCCATCTACAACTGAACATACTGGAGTAACTAGAGGATTGCAATTTCTAATTTACAAATTTTGTCATTTTTGAAATAAACTTTTATATTCTGTCATGTAACCCTAAATTAATGTAACTTAAATTAATGACTTCCTAGAGTGACTGCTTTTTCAAATTAAGGGTCAAAATTTTGCTAATAAATACATCAATTGTTAGGTTATTAGTTCACTTGAATTAGACATGAGATGAGTACATTTTATTATCTATGGATAATTTTTGGAATTATTGATAACATTTTTGCATCTATTGGGAATATTCCATGAGTGGATGATATAATCTTAAAGGAAACAGAGGATCTTTCTCCTCATTGCACTTGACATGGTTAAAATAAGTTCTCATGCTAAAAATGTCCCTGTTTATACCTGGATTTCCTGACACAAAAGGATAAAGACTAAGGCCTTATGGCTGTAAGGCAAACTCTGAGAGATTTACAAAGTGAATTCCAGGACACTAAAAACAAAACTTGCAGCTATAAAGATTAGGTTAATGGTCAGGAAAAAGAATCCTAAAGGTTGTTATCTCACAGTATTTCCAGTTTTGTTCTCAGCTCTGCAGGTCCCCATGGTCAATTGATACAAAAATGATCAGGTGTTAGGAAAAAACCAAAAGTTTCAAATGAGACTTATTTGTACAACAAAGCCAATTTAATAACTTTTCTAGAGAAATACAGCTGCCAAAAAGATGAATGTTTGTGTAGGCCAGAGAGCATGTTATCTTCCCTGAGTTGAAGCCTGTTTTAGAAACTAATTTATGATTGCAAAGCTAAGCAGCAGACATGGAGTATTTAAGATGTCTACATATAAATAATTCTCTTTTTAGTTTCAGCATCTTCTTCCCTTTTCCAGTACTGAGGAAGTATTACCAACCTATGTTTTTAGTTGCCCTTAAGCTACTTTTCATATGAGAAAGCCCCTGTTTACTTGGGGGAGGAGGGGAGAGTTAGATCTTTACTAAGCCTGATTTCTTGCTTACTACTTCTTTTTTTCTGGTTGTTATCCTACAAAGATAATGAATGCCCTTTCCAAAAGGTGAGATCTTTTCAGTAAGCCCCTTCAATTATCTATGTTTTTAGGTTCTGCATTATTAAGATGAGATGGTGAGACTAAATGATCTCTTAAAGTTTCAACCAGAAATAAACATTAATAATGAATTTTGGTAAATGATAATGAAAATGATATGTAATAAAGTTTTAACCTTAGGAAAAGAACTTTACACAGAATCTGCCTTTTGATCTTCATTTTATGTTCTTCTTAAAGAGTTTATAATGTATTAAATCTTGGATAAATGCTTGCCAAATACAAAGTACAGTGTGAATAGTTTAAGAAATATTACATAGCTTAGCAACATATTTTTCCCTATGCTGACAGAGAAGTGAAAACTTTGCTCTCTGGCTTGTAGGAACACTTACACTAGGAGGCCTACAAAGGAGTATCTTTAAAAGGGGGCACAGAGTTTGTTTTTTCAGTATCAAAGAATTCACAGTTGACAAAGTTCTTGTGTATTTGAAGGAGCTGGAAGCTAAAATGATTTCCTTTCTCTCTGCAGGAAAGCTGAACTCTTGGGCATTTTTTTGTATCAGTATCTCTGATGACATTCACAATTTTTCAGTATTAAGTTTTAATTCCAGAGCATGAGCTACAATTTATGGTGAAAATCTTTAATATGGTTTTTAATATAAACATTTACATTTCTAAGTAGCTGAAAATGGGTTTCAATCTGGAATATGTATCAAGATTTACTAATGCTGTGCCCTAAAGAACATTATTATGAAACAGCAATTGCCTTGTATCTATCTACATCCATTACTTTTAGAAATAAGGAACATTTTCTATTGGTAATAAAATAATTTCCTGAAGCATATTGAAATTTCCATAGGACATTTGCTTGTGGGAAATAAATTAGTTACTTAAAACAATAAGGAACATCCTGGTTTCAGAGCCTGATATGAATCTATGTAGATTGTGCTTTGAAGTTACAAATGAAAGTGAGGGATTAGGAGGAAAACTTGACAAAATTGATGAGAGAAAAGTTGTTTTCATAAAGTTTTATTTCACAGCATCATTTGTCATTTACTCAGCTCATTTGACAGAATACAAAAGAATGATTATTTTGAAATCATTTTTCCAGGCTAACATTACAAAATGTCAACTGATAGAAACCATATAAACCAATAAGAAATCATCCTTCTATCTATTTAACTCCCAAGTCTATCTAATTGAATTATATGGGATAGATGCTTGGATTATTTATAGTTTATAAAATAGTATTATTTGAAACATAATTTTTGAAGAAAAGAATTGTTGCTTATTCTTCATGCCTTACCCCTCCAAAAAATAGTTATTTGAACATAGCAGACCCTTAATGAATGAATGTATAAATATTTTATTTAGCATTTATCAAGAGCTCATATTGACTATAATAAATTAATAAAAATCTCAAGTTTATGTAGTGCTTTAATCTACAAAGTGATTTCTTCTCAAGATTCCTATGAGATAGGTATTCATTTATGACACAATTCAGTTAAGAATTTCCATGGGAAATATAAATCTCATGGGAGATAGATGAGAATTGCTTCTAATGATAAAGATGGCAACCAACACACAGACACAAAAGCAGATTAGATTGTTTATGGGAAATTAAAAATAAAATATATTTAAATGACTCCAAGTCTATCTTGAAATAATTGAACATTCTTTTCATAATAATGTTCTCTTGATTGTGATATATTGCCAGAAGTCATAGAAAGCTATGGTACTTGAAGAACTGAAATTAAGAATTAACTAAAGGGAAATGGAAAAAGACATAGTCAATATAAATGGCTGCCACATATTGCCAATAAAAGATTATTTAAGAGAAAAGACACACACACACACACACAGACACGTGTGTGTGTGTGTGTGTGTGTGTGTGTGTGTGTGTATAGGATACCATTAAAGAAACAGAACAACAGAATGACATAATGGATGGAGTGCTACATATACAATCAGGAAAAACTCTGATTTCAAATTCTATGTTAGATACCTATTAGCAAATCATTTAACCTTTGGAGGCCTCTATTTTCTCCTCTGTAAAATGAATTAATTGAAGTTTAGTGACTGCTGGGGTCTCTTGTAGGTCTGAATCTATGATTGTATGTATGAATTTTAAAAATAGGAAGTTTCCACAAGGGATGGCCAACAGAAAATTTGGTCCATTGAGAGGTATGATAAACAATATTTTGCTTTTATAGGATCTTTTCCTCTTTCAGTGTTTTTTGCACTCATATTTCAATGTTTTAATAAATTATTTTGTTAATGTTGACATTCCATCCAACAATGTATATTAAAAACCTATTTTTTTCTATGCCCTTCCATAAATTTCCTACAGATGTGTTCTCTATTTTTAGGGAATCTTCATGTAGTTCTCTTAATTTACATGGGTGGGCCAACCTTTATTCTTGCTCTATGTTCTGTTTACCTCCTTTATCAGTCTATACATCTATTTAATGATTTTTTTTATACTTCTGGAACATCATTTGTAATATGCTATTTATCAACATGCATTTCTTACATGATCTTTTGATAGATCATTATCAAATCTCTGTCTACTAAATGTTTCCCTGGGCCTACAAAATAATTACATTTCTTCCAGCCATAAAAAATCCATCATTTCATCTACCCATCTCTGCTAGTTTATCATCATGTATCTCTTCTTCCTTTTATGGGTAAACTCCCTGAGAAGTTCTGTCTACAATAAGTTTCTCCACTTCCTTTCTTTTCATTTTCTTAACTTTTTTCAGATTAGCTTCTGACTTTATCATTCAATAGAAATTGTTGTTTCCATTTACTGATCTCTTAATTACCAAAATTAATGTCATTTTCTCAGTCATTCTTTTTGACCTCTCTAAAACCTTAGACTCTGTAGATTACCTTCTTTTCTTTTAAACCCTCTTTTTCTTAGATTTTTTTTGTGACACCTATCTACTCTTCCTTCTCTTCCTATCTTTCCAACCTCTCTTCAATCTTTTTTTTGCTGCATCTTCATATAGCTTCCATCCACTATGGATGTACTCCAAGGTGCTGTCTTAACACTACTTTTTCCTTTATACTATTTCACTAGATGTTTCCATTAGTTTCCATGGTTTTAATTATCATCTCTATGCACATGACTCCCAGATCTACTTGTCCAGCCCTAACCTCTTTCCCCATCTCCAGTCTCACATCTACAACTGCCTTTTAGATATCTTGATTATTTGCATGTTGTTTTTCCAATTAGATTGTGATATTAAGGAAAGGGTCTGTTGTTTTATTTTGTTTCCCTCCTTTCTTTGTATCCCAAGTCCTTAGCATAGTTCCTGTCACATAGTAGGAATTTAATAAATGTTAGTTGATTAATTGATCATTCTGTAAGACAGTATTATGGAAATTCTTATCCTATTTTATTCATATAGGCAGTTTCAAACACTTACTCCAGTTGTCTTAGCTAGTTACAGAACCAAGACTAGAAAGTATTTTCTAACAAAAATATAATTAAATTTTGAGGACCAAATATGATAAGTGATAATGCTTTAGTCAGATGAAGTGAATCAAGGTAATATATTACTCCTTCCAAGTAAATGACTATTTTAACGTTTAAGTGCTACTACTGGTGAACATTTTAGGCTTTTAGTAAGCTGGGAAAAGTACATCACACCTTATGGTAAAACTTATAGATGACAATCTACTTATTATTTATGTGCACTTAGTCTGGGATAAGATATAAAAGTCTTGGCTTAAAAATTATATACATGTATACACATATGTATATTATGTATTAATATTATCTATACATATATATAACACATGTACATTTATCTTCTATAGTCTCATGTCCTATTACTCCAAGCACTGCATCACCTATCTGTCTCTTTATTTTAAATGAGGGAGAACAAGGAATGATCATTTATATGGTGCATCTCTTTACAAAAATGTGTATGTATATGTTTATGTGTCTACAACTGTGGAACAAAGTGAGTAACATTGGTTATTCATTGGATAACTGTTGAAGGTTGTTTATGTATTGATTCCATTTTCTTGAGTTTTTCTTCTCTTTATTTTTCTTTTGTGGGCAGAAAAATATTTGGAATAAGGATGGCTCTCTTGGAGAGAAATGGGTGAGAAATATATGAAAATGTCTAAGCAATGGAAAAACAAAAGATACCAATAACATGTATTTTGAATAGATTTTCATTTCTGGTTAGGGACCAATGTTTTATCTGCAACTACTAATCTCCCTCTGTGGGAGAATCATATGCAAAGCATCTGCTCCTGTTGAATTTTGCACTTTGTGTTATATAAAGACATTCATTCATTTTGTTATATAAAGACATTCATTCATTTTGTTATATTAAGACATTCATTCATTTATTCATTCACAAAACAAATGTTTAAGTGCCTACTTTCTGAAAGAGATCCATCTCAATGAACTTATCAATTGTATTCAGTACATAAAAGATAAGGAAGCTTCTTACATTTAAGTCAATGTGCTGAATACTGAATGAGATAAACAGGTAAGTAGTCTTTGGCCTCATGGAGCCTAAAGTCCAAAAGGGAAGTAATACCTGTAGAAAATCATATGCAATCTATAAAATGCAAAAGTACAATTAGAGTGATCACAGTGGTGTTTTAGTTCTGAGTTGGGAATGATTGCTTCTGGCTAGGGCAGATCAGAAAAGTTTTACATAGACCATTTGGTCTAGAAAAGGGTGGAATAATCAGACTTGAACTATTGGGGGTTAAATAAATAGAATTTTTCAGATTTTCTCCAAGTTGTATTTATATAAAGGGGCAATGAAAAGATTCATTGCAATTCTTATCACCTTAAATTTTTAAAATACCTTAAAATACCCCCCAAACCAAAAAGTGAGTTGACAAATTCTCTTTTACTAAGTTACAGAAATAGTCAGCATGATCACCCACAAGGAAGAATGCAAAAATATCCAGAAGGGGAAAAAACAGCTCCCACTTACTTTTGTAAATCTAAGCTCTATGTCGGAATTCAATTTTACAAGAATAATCTTAGTCAAACTGTTTAGAACATGCATATTATTAGAAATAGAACATTTATCACCTTTGAGGGGTGGGGTGGGTGGGGATTCACATTTAGAAACATAGAAAACTCTCCTACAAAAAATTACATTTATGCAATGAAATTCTATGGAATTTAGGCACCAAACAATGACATAACAATCTGGATTGGGAGGAAGTTGCACAGAAGGACAGCTTTTATTAAGTTGCAGATGGCCTTACTCTAGTTGGCTGAAACTATTGTGACTTGGGAACAGGATTGAACTCCAAATGCCAGAAGCCATCCCAGATGGCACAGCCAATATAATAGAGAACACATTTCAATAATAATTTAAACAGAAAGCATAACACTTACAGAAACTGGCATTACTTCTGGGCATAAGAGCCCTTTCCTCATGAGGAATTTCAGTGAACATCAGCAACATCAAAATTTTTTTATTTAGATTTAAAAAAATCATTATATAAGGATTTGGGGAGTCATCAACTTAAAACATAAATCTTAATCAAACCAATAAATATTTACTCATATTTACTATATAAGTGTAACAATCAAAGTAAAGACCTCTCACTATTGACTAGATTCAGCAAGGCCTGAGGGCCCAAGTTTTGGTTTTAGGGGGGAAAGTAGAAAGCAGTTTGATTTATAAATTGTCAACATTCCAGTTCCTAAATAAGGAAATTAAAGCATATATAACCAATTAGAATGTATGTAAAGGAAAAGGGGGAGTGGGCTTAGGACTTTCTTTGTTCTGGACTGTATAAAAATCACAAGAATTTACTGGACAGTGGCTCTCCCAACTCTGGACAACTTATTTGATCCATTGTGGAACCGCTGGGTACTCGTGAATTCTTGAATAAAGCCTTTGTTCTATACCTTGAGATGCCTCTGAAGTATTGATAATTCAGATGAGGGTCTGAATATCACGCCCCCCACATATATATGTAAGTATATACATATATATATGTATATATATATATATATATATATTTACTATATACAATAAATCCAGTGTACTAGGCTCTGTGAAAGAGAAATAGAACTCAATCCAGTTCTGATGTTTAGTGCATCTATATTTACTTTAATGGTGGTATGAATAAATATCTGAATGGATAGATGAGTGAATGAATATAACCTCAAATTTAAATGTATTTTCTCTTTTCTACAGGCTTCATTCTAAATATTTGTGTAATTTCATTGCAACATGCTTGTCAATATTCAATTTTATCAACTGATTTCTGAGACTTAAAAGAAATATAGAAATCATATTATACATTCTATAGATCCAATAGATAATTTTGTCAAATAAAATAACAATGTGACAAAACAAAAATAAATCTGACATAGATGCAGCTAGAAATCAAGATGACCTGAGTTTAAATCAAGCCTCAGATGTTTACTAACTGTATGATTCTGAACAAATCATTTAACTTCTCCCAGACTCATTTTCCTCATCTGTAAAATGAGGCAAATAGTAGCATCTAATTCACTATAGATTAGGGAATTTCCCTGGGATTATCTCTCTTGATTGAATTGGAATATTTTGTATTTCACTAGATCTCATTCCCTCAGGATATGATCTGGTAGTCAGTCATTCAATAAACATTCATTAAATTCCCACTATAGGTTAGTTGCTTGCTAAGTGATAGAAATATGAAGGAAGGTAAAAGACAGTACTTGTCCTCAATAAATTTATAATTTGAGGGGGGGGGGGGAGGAGAGACAACCAGCAAAAAAAATTATAAACAATCTGCATACAAGATAAATAGGAAATAGTTAAACAAGAGAAGACATTGAAATTAAAAAATATTGGAAAATTTCTTTAGAAGGTAGATTTTAGTTGGCACTTGAAAGAAGCCATGGAAATTAGAAAGTAGGTAAATATGAGAAGGGATAATATTCTAGGCAGGGGAGTACAACTAAAGAGAATGGCTACATATAGAGTCTGATCTGTTTATCTTTTTTTTTTTTTTTTGATTTTTCTTTGTTATTGTCTTAATTAAATGGTTTTATTTATATTATTCCCTATGTATGTTTTTTGTATAACTGATATTTGGTGGAAAAGGAATTAAATGCTGAATCTTTTTTTTAATCTATCTATCTGTTTATCTATCTATTTATCTATCTATCTATTTATCTAATTACCTAATCTTTGTAAACTTCCATCCCCCTTAAGGAATGGTAATCAGGAATAAAACTTGAAACTATTTTTCCCCATACCAATAATAGGGGGCAGATTAATATAATTTTAGCTCAATGCATTTTTTTTTCTGAGATTAAAGAGGATCTTCAATCTCTTGCTTTTTCTCTTGGCAGGATTCAAAGTCTCCTTGTAGAAGAGGTAAAGAGACTAGTTATGCCTTCTTTGCAAGACACAAACACAGACAGACACATACAGGCACATACTTTATCTTTGAACAGCTAAAACATATATAGAGTTCTATATATGTTAACTCATTTATTGATGATCTCTTTAGATCCTTATAACTATACTGTGAGACAGATATGCTTATTAACTTCATCTTACAATTGAAATAAATGAGGTTAATGGGGATAAAGGTGATTTGCCCAGAATCCCATAGAGAGTAAGTACCTGTGTTGGGAATTGAATTGGGAATTTTCTGATTTTGAGTCCAGTGCTCTTATTTATTGTTCCATCTAGCTACTTTCAAAACTGCTATTTTCCATGCTATCTAGCCCTAATTTCCAGACTCAGTTATTTAAGACTTGATTTTGACTCCTCACCTTTCTCATTACTTTTGTCTATATATGCTCCAGTATAACAATGAGTTATTTAAGTTGTGACACACAAAACATCACAATATTTTAGGTTTTGTGTGTTCAGGGCAAACATGGAATGAGATCATTATATTTCTTGCTCTGGACACTGTGTTTCCATTAATATGGAATATATTATTTTTTTCAGCAGGCACATTTCTATATTATTTTATTATATGCTTGTGATTAATACCCACAGATATTTTAGACAGAAAATTCACTTGAGTTGTGTCTCACCCATATTATAGTCATGCTTCTGACTTTTATTCAGTTGAAATACAGACTTTATTAATTGCCACCTTTGGAAATCCCATCCATTTTTCTAACCTATTAATTTTTTTAAGCACTTTGTTATGTTATTCATTGTAGATCATCTTATATCCCCAATTTTGATAAATATGCTGTCATTTTTCAAATTATTCACAAAAATGTTAAATTAGGCTGATAGTTATCAATTCTGTTAACACAATGAGATCAGAGATTCCATTTTAAAAGGAATTTTAAGCAAATTCCATTATTTGTGGTATTTCCACTAACATTTGTTGACGGCAGGTTGGTCTATTGTATTGAAATTAAACAATCCTTGGAATTTGTTGTTTCTGTTCAGTGATTTCAGAGGTGTCTTAACTTTTCCTGACCCCACTTGGGGTTTTCTTAGCAGAAATATTGGAGTGGTTTATCATTTCCTTCTGAAGCCCATTTTATATATGAATAACTAAGACAAACAGGGTTAAGTCATGCAACTATTAAGTTTTTGAGGCCAGAGTTGAACTAAGGAAGATTAGTATTCCTGACTTCAGGTCAGACATTCTGTCTCCTCTGTCACCTGGCATGGATTTAAAATATATTTAGTTTAGGGGCAGCTAGGTGGTACAGTGGTTAGAGCACCAGCCCTGAAGTCAGGAGGACCTGAGTTCAAATCTGGTCTCAGACACTTCCTAGCTGTGTGACCCTGGGCAAGTCACTTAACCCCAATTGCCTCAGCAAAAAAGCAAAATATATATATATATATATGTATATATATATTTAGTTTAAAAAGGAGATTGGTCTATAATTTTCTTTCTCTGTTTTTGTTTTACCTGGTTTAGGTATCAGTACCATGTCTGTATCATAAAAAGAGTTTGGTAGGAGTCCTTCATTTCCTATTTTTTCGAATAGTTTATATAATATTGGAGTTAACTGTTCTTTAAATGTTTGGTAGAATTCACATGTAAATCCATCTGGTCCTGGGGATTTTTTCTTAGGGAGTTGATTAATGACTTGTTCTATTTCTTTTTCTGAAATGGGACTATTTAAGTAATTTATTTCCTCTTCTGTTAATCTGGGCAATCTATATTTTTGTAGATATTCCTCCATTTCACTTAGGTTATCAAATTTATTGGCATACAGTTGGGCAAAGTAACTCCTGATTATTGCTCTAATTTCCTCTTCATTGGTGGAAAGTTCTCCCTTTTCATTTTTGAGACTAACAATTTGATTTTCCTCTTTCCTTTTTCTAATTAAATTAACTAGAGGTTTATCTATTTTGTTGGTTTTTTCATAAAATCAACTTTTAGTTTTATTTATTAATTCAATAGTTTTTTTTACTTTCAATTTTACTAATCTCTCCTTTTATTTTTAGGATTTCAAGTTTGGTATTTGATTGGGGGTTTTTAATTTGTTCTTTCTCTAGCTTTTTTAGTTGCAAGCCCAATTCATTGATTTTCTCTTTTTCTATTTTATGCAAATAAGCATCTAGAGATATAAAATTTCCCCTTATTACCGCTTTGGCTGTATCCCACAAATTTTGGTATGTTGTCTCATTATTGTCATTCTCTTGAATGAAATTAGTAATTGTGTCTGTAATTTGCTGTTTCACCCATTCATTCTTTAGCATAAAATTATTTAGTTTCCAATTGGTTTTTGGTCTATTTTCTCCTGGCCTTATATTGCATGTGATTTTTATTCCGTCATGATCTGAAAAAAAATGCATTTATTATTTCTGCCTTCCTGCATTTGATTTTGAGGTTTTTGTGTCCTAGCACATGGTCAATTTTTGTATAAGTTCCATGGACTGCTGAGAAAAAAGTAAACTTCTTTCTGTCTCCATTTAATTTCCTCCAAAGATCTATCATACCTAACTTTTCTAACATTTTGTTTACCTCGATAGGATTTTCTTTATTCTTGGCTCTTCTAGTTCTCCTACAATTCTTCCTGATCAGGATAGATGGCACAGGTCCTGTCTTCTATAACATAACCTATGATAGGAGCCAAATCCTAAAAGACAAGGCAATGGATAAATAACCTATGGCTTTGTATACACAGAGAGATAGGTCATAAATTATGGCAGCTTAGGAGAAACACTTGTGAAGTTAGAAAAATATAGGTTTTGTGGGAGGACTGTCAAGCAGTTTTTTTTTCACATCTCATGTCACAGGTACTGCAACTAACTTGAACATACCTGCTAGTGGCATCCCTAGAATAGAAGTTTTCAGGCATAGAAGATCTAAGAAAAACAATCAGCAAAATATGATGCCATAGAAGAGGATGAATTAGGAGATAATTTGTTGTCACACCGACTATGACCAAAAAGCAGAGATTTTTATTCCACCACAGTTTTTATTTTTTTATGTATTTTAAATACAAAAATCATCTTTTTTGTATTCTAATACATTGTGAATGCCTTCAAGCAAGAAGTTATTTATCTTTATATCAGCTTCTGCACATTGCACATAGGGTATTTTTTTGTTGAATTGAATTGAAACAAAAATTTCACCTCTCTATCCTTACATTGTGTCCATTTGAGCATTTTAAATCATTTACAATTGCAAATACAGGTATGATCAAATGTGGGAGTCACTGACTATATTATTAAAATTTAACTTTAACCAAACCATGAAGCTCCATTAGGGAGTTTATTTATTTGTTTTTATACCCCCCTTTTCTCTTCTCTCTCTCTCTTTTCTTTCTCTCTCTCTCTCTCTTTCTATATCCCTCTCTTATCTCTGTGTGTGTGTGTGTATGTGTGTGTGTGTGTGTTTGTGTGTTTGTGTCTTTCTGTATCTGTCCAAACAAAGAGAATTAGTTTTATTTCCTAATTTAAATGTATGACTTATGAATTATAAAATCTCTAAATTTTAAGGAACAACAAAGTTAATTTTGTTCAAGAATGGAAAAAAACACTACTTGAAATCAAAGGATATAGATGGTGCAAATACAATTCTAATCTATAAGTCTGATAAATCTTCAAATGAAACATCTCTAAAGCATCTTCTTAAATTAGTTATCCTGTAACTACCCAAATACTTACAATGATACTAAGCGCACAGTCTTCCAAAGAATTTCATTTTTCCTTGGGGCAGTTGAAATTGGCAAGCGGGTTTTCTTCATATGAGCTAAAACTTACCCCTCTGTCTATCCCATCCATTATATTTATTTCTTTCTTGGAGTCAATCAGTAGAAAATAACTCCCCTTCTAGGTGACAGCTTAACAACTATTCATAGACATCTAGCACGTATCCTCTAAGTCTTTTCCTCTCCAGACTTAAAACCTCCCCAAGCCAGATATTCGGCAAGATATGAAACAATCAATCATCCTCAAATGGATAGTATTGCTGTCTTTGGTTTTAGCATAATAGATGCTTTAATAGGAGTTTGCTGATGAATCACTTAAGAATTATTTGTTCTATTACTTTTTTCCCTTGTTATTGTTTTCTTTTTTCTGGTTATATTGGAAATATATATTTTCTGGAAATATATATTAAATTTCAATACATATTTCCTTATGAATCATGTTGGGAGAAAAATCAGTACACAAGGGAAAAAAAACATGAAAGAAACAAAAAGAAGAAAAAAAAGTGAACATAGCATGTATTGATTTACAGTCCCCATACTTCTCTGAATGCAAATCACATTTTCTATTCAAATTTTATTGGAGGGGAGGATCCTTTTTTAATTTTATTAAAGTTTTTTTTTTTTTTTACAAAACATATGCATGGGTCATTTTTCAACATTATCCTTGCAAAACTTACTGTTCCACATTTTCCCTCCTTCTCCCCACTCCCTCCCCTAGATGGCAGGTAGTCCAATAAATGTCAAACATGTTAAAATATATGTCAAATCCAATATATATATATATATATGTATATATATATATATGCATATTTATAGTTATCTTGCTGCACAAGAAAAAGCAGATCTAGAAAGAAAAAAAAAACCTGAGAAAGAAAACAAAATGCAAACTACAACAAAAAGAGTAAAAATGCTATGATGTGAACCACACTCAGTTCCTACAGTCCTCTCTCTGGGTGTAGATGGCTCTCTTCACCACTGAACAAGTGGAACTGCTTTGAAACATATCATTGTTGAAGAGAACTATATCCTTCAGAATCGATCATCATACATTGTTCTTGTTGCTATGTACAATGATCTCTTTTTTCTGTCACTTCACTCAGCATCAGTTCATTCAAGTCTCTTTTTTATTATTATTTTTTTTATTTATTAATACTTTTTATTTGCAAAACATATGTATGGGTAATTCCTAAACATTAGCACTTACAAAGCTTTACAAATTTCCCCCCTACTCCCCACCCCTCCCCTAGATGGCAGGATATCCACTATATGATAATTATGTTAGAATACTTAAGAAATCGAATATATGTATAGTTATTGCCACACATCATTTTTTTGTGCAGGAGAAATCATATCTACAAGAAATAATAATCCGATAAAGGAAATACAATGCAAGCAAACCTCAATAGAGAACATGAAAATATTATGTTGTGGTCCACATTTCACATCCCTCTCTCTGGGTGTATATGGCTTTCTTCACTGAACAATTGGAATTGGTTTGAAGCATTTCATTGTTGAAGAGAGGTATGTCCCTTAGAACTGATCCTCATATAGTATTGTTGTTGCCAGGTATAATGATCTCCTGGTTCTACTCATTTCACTCAGAATCAGTTTATGCAAGTCTCTCCAGGCATCTCTGAAATCGTCCTGCTGGTAGTTTTTCACAGAGCAATAATATTCCATAACATTCATATACCATAATTTATTCAGCCATTCTCCAATTGATGGGCATCCTTTCAATTTCCAGTTTCTAGCCACTATAAAAAGAGCTGCCATAAACATTCTTGCACATGTGGGTCCCTTTCCCTCCTCTAAGATCTCTTTGGGATATAGGCCCAATAGACACACTGCTGGGTCAAAGAGTATGCATAGTTTGATAACTTTTTGAGCATAGCTCCAAATTGTTCTCCAGAATGATTGGATCCGTTCACAGTTCCACCAACAATGTATTAGTGTCCCAGTTTTCCCACATCCCCTCCAACATTCATCATTATCTTTTCCTGTCATTTTAGCCAATCTGACAGGTGTGTAGTGGTACCTCAGAGTTGTCTTAATTTGCATTTCTCTGATCAATAATGATTTGGAACATCTTTAGTTCATGCAAGTCTCTCCAGGTCTCTCTGAAATCATCTTGCTGGTCGTTTCTTATGGAACAATAATATTCCATAACATTCATATAACATAGTTTATTCAGCCATTCTCCAATTGATGGGCATCCATTCAGTTTCCAGTTTCTAGCCACTACAAAAAGGGCTTCCACAAACATTCTTGCACATGTGGATTCCTATCCCTCCTTTAAGATCTCTTTGGAATATAGGCCCAATAGACACACTGCTGGGTCAAAGAGTATGCATAGTTTGATAACTTTTTGAGCA
>JAJPUD010018631.1:16487-28310 GCA_023553655.1 Myrmecobius fasciatus | reverse complement strand
GAATTCTACCAAACATTCAAAGAACAATTAATTCCAATACTATACAAACTATTTGAGAAAATAGGGTCAGAAGGTATACTGCCAAATTCCTTCTGTGAGACCGATATGATACTCATAGCTAAACCAGGTAGGGGGAAAACAGAGAAAGAAAACTATAGACCCATTTCCCTAATGAATATTGATGCAAAAGTTTTAAATAAAATATTAGCAATGAGATTACAGAAAGTCATCCCCAGGATAGTACACTATGACCAAGTAGGATTTATACCAGGGATGCAGGGCTGGTTCAATATTAGGAAACCTATCAGCATAATTAATTATATTAATAACCAAATTAACAAAAACCATATGATTATCTCAATAGATGCAGAAAAAGCATTTGATAAAATCCAACACCCTTTCCTATTAAAAACACTAGAGAGTATAGCAATAAATGGGCTTTTCCTTAAAATGATCAGTAGCATCTATTTAAAACCATCAGCAAGCATCCTATATAATGGAGACAAACTAAAACCATTCCCAATAAGATCAGGAGTGAAACAAGGCTGCCCACTGTCACCATTACTATTTAATATTGGCTTAGAAATGTTAGCTTTAGCAATAAGAGAAGAAAAAGAGATAAAAGGAATCAGAGTAGGTAATGAAGAAACCAAATTATCACTCTTTGCAGATGACATGATGGTATACTTAGAGAACCCTAGAGACTCAACTAAAAAACTACTAGAAACAATTCACAACTTTAGCAAAGTGGCAAGATTTAAAATTAATCCACATAAATCATCAGCATTTTTATATATTATGAACAAAGTTCAGCAGGAAGAGATACAAAAAGAAATTCCATTCCAAATAGCAGATGATAGGATAAAATATTTGGGAATCTATCTGCCAAGGAAAAGTCAGAAACTATACGAACTAAATTACAAAACACTTTCCACACAAATAAAATCAGACCTAATCAATTGGAAAAACATTAAGTGCTCATGGGTAGGCAGAGCTAATATAATAAAAATGACAATACTACCCAAACTAATCTACTTATTTAGTGCCATACCAATCAAACTTCCAAGAAATTATTTTACAGATCTAGAAAAAATAGTAGCAAAGTTCATTTGGAAGAACAAAAGGTCAAGGATTTCAAGGAGATTAATGAAAAAAAAAAGGCAGATGAAGGGGGCCTTGCTGTACCAGATCTAAAACTATATTATAAAGCAGCGGTCATCAAAACTGTTTGGCACTGGCTAAGAAATAGAGCAGTCAATCAGTGGCACAGGATAGGATATCAGGACAATCTAGGCAATAACTTTAACAATCTAGTATTCGATAAACCCAAAGACCCCAGCTTTTGGGATAAATACTCACTATTCAGCAAAAACTGCTGGGAAAATAGGAAACTAGTGTGGAAGAAATTAGGGCTTGACCCATACCTAACACCACATACCAAGATAAGATCTAAATGGGTTCATGATCTAGATATAAAGAGTGGTATTGTAAGCAAGTTAGAGGAACGTAATATAGTTTATCTCTCAGACCTGTGGAGATGGAATAAATTTTTGTCCAAAGAAGACCTGGAACTCCTAATTGAACACCAGATAGATAATTTTGATTATATTAAGTTTAAAAGTTTCTGTACAAACAAAACAAATGCAGACAAGATTAGGAGGGAAGCATCAAATTGGGAAATCATCTTTACATTTAATGGTTCTGATAAAGGCCTCATTTCTAAAATATATAGAGAATTGTTTCATATGTATAAGAATTCAAGCCACTCTTCAATAGATAAGTGGTCAAGGGATATGAACAGACAATTTTCAGATGATGAAATTAAAACCATCTCTAGTCATATGAAAAGTTGTTCCAAATCACTATTGATCAGAGAAATGCAAATTAAGACAACTCTGAGATACCACTATACCCCTGTCAGATTGGCTAAAATGACAGGAAAAGATAACGATGAATGTTGGAGGGGATGTGGGAAAACTGGGACACTAATACATTGTTGGTGGAACTGTGAACGGATCCAACCATTCTGGAGAGCAATTTGGAGCTATGCTCAAAAAGTTGTCAAACTGTGCATACCCTTTGACCCAGCAGTGTTTCTATTGGGCCTATATCCCAAAGAGATCTTAGAGGAGGGAAAGGGACCCACCTGTGCAAGAATGCTTGTGGCAGCCCTTTTTGTAGTGGCTAGAAACTGGAAACTGAATGGATGTCCATCAGTTGGAGAGTGGCTGAATAAATTATGATATATGAATGTTATGGAATATTATTGCTCTGTAAGAAACGACCAGCAGGACGATTTCAGAGAGGCCTGGAGAGACTTGCATGAACTGATGCTGAGTGAAACGAGCAGAACCAGGAGATCATCATACACAGCAACAACAGTATTACATGATGATCAATTCTGATGGACATGGCTCTCTGCAACAAAGAATTGTCTCAAACCAGTTCCAATTGTTCACTGAAGAAAACCATATACACCCAGAGAGAGGGAAATGAAATATGGTCCACAACATAACATTTTCTTGCATTGTGTTGCCTTTCTCTGATTCTTTTTTTTTTCTTGTAGATAGGATTTTTCTTGCATAACTTCTCAAGTATTTCAACATTATTAACATGTAGTGGACTTCCTGCCATCTAGGGGAAGGGAGGGGACTGGGGGTAAAATTTGTAATGGAAAGCTTTGTAAAGATCAGTGTTGGGGAACTACCCATACATATGTTATACAAATAAAAAGCTTTATAAAAAAAATTAAATTAAATTTAAAAAAATTTTAACTCATTTCATTTCACACCTGAAGTGTGAATCTACTAGCTTGGCTAATAGGAGAGAAAAGGGAAAGGATTAATGTTGGAGGGGATTTGAGAAAATTGGGGCAGCAACACACTGTTGGAGGAGTTGTGAACTGACCCAACCCTTCCAAAAGGCAATTTGGAACTATGCAAAACAAATTATAAAATTGTATGTAATTTTTAATATAATAATAGCACTCCTAGGCCTATATCTCAAAAAGGAAAAAAAATTAAAGGACCCATATGCATGAGAATATTTATAATCACCCTTTTTATGGTAGCAAAGAATTGGACATTAAGAGGATACCCATTAATTGGGGAATGAGTACACAAGTTGTAGTATATGAATGTGATGGAATTCTATTGTGCTATGAGAAATGACAAGCAGGATGCTTTCAGAAAAACTTGGGAAGACTTACATGAACCAAAACAAAGTGAAATGAGCAAAACCAGGAAAACATTGTACACAATAACAACAATATTATATGATAATCAATTGTAAATGGCTTTGCTATTCTCAAAAATTCAATGATCCAAAACAATTTCAAACAACTTATGATGAAAAATGCTACTTATCTCTAGAGAAGGAACTGATAGTATATATAGGACAGACTATATATATAAAGATTACTTTGTTATTCTTGGTTTTTTGGTCTTTCTTTTGCAACATGGTAAATATAAAAATGTTTTACATACTATGCATGTATATTCCATACAAAATGTGTTGCCTTCTTAGGGAGAGGAAAGAGGGAGAGCATTCAGAACTGAATTTTTTAAAAAAAAGAAAAGGGTTAAAAATTTTTGTTTACATGTAACTAAAGAAAAATAAAATGAAAGCTAAATAAAAAAATTTTCACCATAGTACCCCAAACTCCAACCTACCCCAAAGCATCACATACTCCATAGGGCCTCAAATCCTTTGAGGTCTTTATTCACATTTTCCCAAATAAGCTCCATCAGGCTCCAATGAACATGCTAGAAGCTTTCTTTTGGTTTTAATTTTTTTTTAATGTGGATATCAATGCAGTAGGCAGACTGCCTATCTTTTATTCTCTGCTTTTATTATAAAACCAGCTCACTCCTTTTTCAGTTGAGTATATCACAGTAACATCTTTGAAGTGAATTCTTGCACACAAATCATCACTTTAAAATATGCTACAACCTTATTAACACCCTGCACACAGCTTTTCATTGGCTTTGTGCGATTCCCCCCTCCCATTTCAGTTCCTCAAAGATTAAAGGATTTCACTATCCATAGCCACTTAGATTCTCTGAAAGAATATTGCTGATAAATGTGGAGTTTTGTTTGAAGAATTTTGGAATCACTGAAAGTGGTATGTCCAACTTTTGTTTCTTCCTCCTGTTCAATTCTGTTATGAGGTATTAGTGTGTGTTAAATTGTTCTTCAGGCATGCCCATTAAGAAGGAAAGGGGGGAAATAAGCATTTATATAGCACTTACTATATGTCAAGCACTGTGATAAATGTTTTATCACAGTGCTATTATTATCTTCATTTTACAATTGAAGAAACTGAGTCAAACATAGTATAAGTAATTTAGCATGTGTCACACAACTAATAAACGTTTGAGGTCAGATGTGTACTCAGATCTTCCTGATTTCTGGGGCCATTAACAGAAAAATCACTGCCCCTAATATCTCTACCAGGATTCCCAGTCCCCCAACCACACTGCCCATATAAATTAGATCAGGGTTCTTTTCCCCTAAGGCAAGGGGCCTGTCCTCAAAAATTGATTGATCCCCCAAAGAGATCATAAAAAGGGAAAATTACCCACATATGCAAAAAAAGTTTATAGCAGCAAAGATCTGGAAACTGAGAGGATGCTCATCAGTTGGGGAATGACTAAGTTACAGTATATGAAATAATAGAATAGTATTTTTCTGTAAGAAATGATCAGTAAGTTGATTTCAGATAAGTCTGGAAAGACATGAACTGATGCTAAGTGAATTGAGTAGAACCAAGAGAACATTGTATACAGCAATGACAAAATCATGTGATGATCAACTGTGATAGACTTGGTTCTTTTCAACAATGAGGTGATTCAAAGCAATTCCAATAGACTTGTGATGGAAAGTGCCATCCACATCCACAGAAAGAACTATGGAGACCAAATGTCGATCAGAGCATAGTATTTTTGCCTTTTTTGTTGTCATGTAGTTATTTGTTTCCTCATTTTTCCTTCCTTGTGTTTTCCCCCTTTTGATCTGATTTTTTTTTGCACAGCATGATGAAAATGAAAATATGTTTAGAAGTATTGCATATGTTTAACCTATATCAGATTGCTTGCTATTTTGGGGAGGAGAGATGTTGGAGGAGAGGGGAAAAAATGTGGAATACAAGGCTTTACACAGATGAATGTTGAAAACTAACTTTGCATGTATTTGAAAAAATAAAATACTATTAAAATTAAAAATAGGAATATAGTGCATTGTAGAAAGGAAAAATGGGCTTTAGATCTAAAAAAATGGACACATTTATTAGTGTATGGTGTGTGTGTGTGTAAATATACAAATATTTTTACAATATAAATACAAATGTATTTATTGTGTATGTGTGTTTACTTTCTTTATGTTTAAGTGACCCTCCTCCAAGGTACATTTCATGAATATGAGAACTATGTTTTCATCTTATGTTACTCAGAACATAATAACCTCAATAAATGTGTTTTGTTGACTGACTAACCAGACGCTTTCAAAGTGAAAAGGATCTTGATTCTAAGTAGCAAGATTGTATAGTTCATGTGATGTTTATGACTATTCAAAAAAGTTTCTAGGTGACAAATTCTTTGTCCTTTGATAATAATGAGAGAATGCAGGTTACTCTAACAAGGTCTTCCATAACTTCTCCTTTCAGTCTGATTTTCGATTGTTAATTTCTAAACATGATATTATCTTGTACTTGAATTATAATTTATTTTGATTAGAGATTGATTCTTCTTTAGTAAATATTTATAACCTTGAAAGAATAACTTGAGCAGCTGCCCAAATACATAAATTTTTACAGAGGACAAAAGATTTGTCTTCATCATAAAGCTTTATAAATATATGGTTTTTCCAGAAATATTCTCCCTTCTTTCTAGAGCTGTAAAGCTCTATAAATTTCCCCAAAATAGTTGTTCATACTTAGCAGATTTTTGAGATAAGATCCTCTGTTTTGTCTAATGTTTTTAAAACAAATATTTATTTTAAAAGAACTGTATGTGTGTTCAGTTGCATATGTGTTTCTCCCCCCTACAGAAAGGGATCATACTGCATTTATGTGTGTCAAACACACACACACATACACATATGTATATATACACTCAATTTTTTTCCTCCAAAATATCTTTTTTTCTTTAAAAGACATTGACAGTTTCCATTATCCCAATTTAAAAGTAAAAACATTTTTGAAATTTATATAACAAGCTTTGGAAATCTGCATGAACTGATGCTCAGTGAAGTGAGCAGAACCAGGAGATCATTATTCACGGCAACAACAATACTATATGAGGATCAGTTCTAATGGACATGACTCTCTTCAACAATGAAATGCTTCAAACCAGTTCCAATTGTTCGGTGAAGAGAGCCATATACACCCAGAGAGAGGGATGTGAAATGTGGACCATAACATAACATTTTCATGTTCTCTATTGAGGTTTGCTTGCATTGTATTTCCTTTATTGGATTATTCTTTCTTGTAGATACGATTTCTCCTGCACAAAAAAAATGATGTGTGGCAATAACTATACATATATTCGATTTCTTAAGTATTCTAACATAATTATCATGTAGTGGATATCCTGCCATCTAGGGGAGGGGTGGGGAGTAGGAGGGAAAAATTTGTAAGAGAAAGCTTTGTAAGGATTAATGTTTAGGAATTACCCATACATATGTTTTGCAAATAAAAAGTATTAATAAATAAAAAATAAAAATAAATAAAACAAGCCTTTGAAGAAAAAAAAACAAGCTTTGGAAATCAAAACGATCTTTCCTTTTTTTCTCTTCTTCCTCCCTCACTCCGCAGTTTTGCTTACTTTCATGGGAATTGATACAATGTATAAAATAAAGAAAAACTAGATATCACAAACATATTTGTTTCTGCAGGATACCAGAGCTCCACAGATGAACCATCAGTATCCTGATGCTTTAAAATGTGATCTGGACATATGAAAGTTATTTTATTAAAACATAGTTCATCATCACTATTTTCTCTGGGTGCTACTTATTACTATAGTTTTGTCAGCTATAAGATATATGACAAAAATTAGTATTAATTCACAGAAACTGACAACTGATGAGTGATACCAGGGAAACTGAATGAGGTTTTTCTTTAGAGAAGTGAAGATACACAGATAAAAAACTTTTCAAGAAGTGAAATGTGATTGACATTATTGCTGTGCAAGGATGATTTCACATATGCCTACTAAAGAAAAAATTTTAATATCCATCTAAGACTCTCTATTGAATTGAGTTTTTGCCATTGTATTTTATTTTCTTCATGCTTAGGTCTTAGAAACCTTCACTTGCCCTGGCCATTCGCTTGAGTATCTCTGTTCCTTCTTGCAATTAAACTCCTAGAAAGATTCTTCTTGATCATTTTCTCCACTTCATTAATACCCATTCATTTCTCCACCTTTTCAAATCTGACTTTTAGTATTAAATTACAATGGTATTTTCTCAATCCTCATCCTACTTGACCTCTACAACATTTGTCATTGCTGACCCCCTTTCTTCCTGCTTACTTTTTCCCTTTTGGTTTTCTTTGTACATTAATTTGTCCTAGTTTTCCTCCTACCTTTGATTCTTTTTTGATCCCCTTATCAGATCCATTACCCATCTTCTTCTCCCAAATCTTGATTGTACCCCATTGTTCTGTCATGAACACATTTCTCTTCTCTATTTATGCTACTTCCCTTGATAACCTCAATAGTTTCCTAGTGGTTCAATTATCATCTCTATAAAAATAAATTCCAAATCTTCATTTCACATCCAGTCTTAATGTCTTTCCAATTCTTCATTACTCTCTCTTAAATAATGTGTGCCTGGATGTCCCATCAGCATTACCATTGCCATATGTCCAAAATGGAACACATTATTTCCCCTCATAACTTATTTCTCCTCCGAACATTACTGTTTCTGATAAGGAAAGCACAACTCTTACAAGTAACCGGATTCAGTACCTTCATGTCATCTTTAATTTTTCCTTCTCTTTCATCCCTTTTGTTGCTGTTGTTAAATCATTTTTCACTTGTGTTCAACTCTCTATGTCCCCATATGGGTTTTTTTTGGCAAAAATACTGGAATGGTTTTCCATTTCCTTCTACAGCTCACCTTATAGATGAGGGAACTGAGGCAGAGTTAAATAACATACAGCTAGCAATTATCTAAAGCTAGATTTGAACTCAGGATTATGAGTTTTACTGACTTCAAGCCCAACATTCTATCCACTGTGATACCTAGCATACCCACTTTGTGCCTTATTTAACAAATTGCCTAGGTTTGTTGATTCTATTCCCAGCTCTATTACATCTTCTCTACTCTCATCCAGCCATCACTCTAGTTCATATCCCATCACTTCTTGACTATAATATATCAATTACTAACTTTTACATAGCACTTTAAGGTTTGCAAAATACTTTATATAAGTTGTCTTTTGATCCTTATACCCCGTGAGGTATGTACTATTATTGTCCCCATTTATGAATGAGGTAACAGGCTGATCCAGTTTCCCTATATTTCCAATTGATATTCAATACATCTATAATCTATAATCTTCACAAGTGTATATCTATATCTCTTTCCCATTCAGAAGCATTTAATGAATCCCTATTATGTTTTACAATAAATCATAAATTCCTTAACCTACCATTTAAAACCAATCAAAAGGATAGGGCAGCTAGTGGCACAGTGGATAGTGTATCGAGCCTGGCGTTAGGGAGACTCATCTTTCTGAGGTCAAATCTGGCCTTAGTTACTAGCTGTGTAACATTGGGCTAATCATTTAACCCTATTTGCCTTAGTTTCCTTATCTATAAAATAAGCTGAAGGAGAAAATGGCAAAGCACTCCACGATCTTTGCCAAGAAAATCTCAAATAAGGTCACAGAGCCAGACATGACTGAAAAAAATGACTAAAGAAAAAAAATTATATGGACTTAATCTCTATGTCCAGCCTTATTTTATATTATTCCCCTTTCTAATATTACACATTGGACAAATTGGACTAACTATACCTCTAACTTCTTGACATTCCATCTCCCATTTCTACATCAGACCAGGTTATCTCCCTCCCAATCTAATATATTCTTCATCCCTATTTCTCAGAATACTTATCTTCTTTCAAGGCTCAGTATCACCTTCATAAAGCTTTGGGGAAAGGGCTTTCATAAATGTTCACTTCCCATTATTGCTAATACTCTCTCCTTTCTCAAATCACCTTATATTTATGCATGAACCAACCTAGATACAATATAGAGAAACTAAAATATGGAAAGAATAGTTGTTGAGAAACCTTGAGGACCACAGAAAAAACTTCCACAAAGAATCAGTAATAAAAACCTTGACTTCAAATGTTTATATGCAAATTCATAAAATTGAGGAAATAAGATAGACTGGAGACCACAACATAAGAAGGCAAGTTAAATGTCATGGAGATTTCTAAGATTATAAAATGAGATCAATGACAGAAATGTGACTCTAATTAGATACACTCATTAAAGTGCTGGGGAGGAGAAGAAAATAGGTATACTCCCTATACAGAAACCAATGTGGAAATATGGTGTAAAACAGTTAAATGAAGATCTATGAAGAGACAAGCTAATATGAATATTGTCATTTACATAGTATATTACAGAACCCTGAGATAGAAGTAACAAATAAATGAGCTCAAAAAAATAGCCTAAAATATGGTATAGAAGCATTATATGGTGGTGAGGGGAGATTTTAATGTGAAACTTTTAAGAATGAAATTGTGAATATATAAAGGGAATCTATTCCAATGGAGATTAAAAATATCAAATTATTTGAAGGGTGTTGATGCAGAAAACACACCAACCAAATTAAATTTTTTTAAAGATTTATACAAGAAAAAATGGAGCAAAGTAATTAAGATGAATTCAAAAGCATGATAGTGAAATAACATTCAATAGGAGCTAAAGCTGGCCAGAAAAGCTAAGTATGGCAAAAAGAAGAAGGGTTAGCTATGCTTGAGGTAGACCAGACAATAGTAAATTACAACAAACAACAGAACTTTTTTTTTAATTTTACTAGTTTTTTTTTTCTTTGCCAAGGAAACTGAGTCAGAAACTGGAAAGAATACAGAAACAAAAAATGGCTAATTAGTGAATTGATGCTCCTGACAAATAAATGCATACTTCTAAAGTGCTCAACAGCCATGGATGTAAGGCACCTGCCCCAGGTGAACAATATCCTCATCTGCTAAAAAGAACTGGCATATGTGATTGTCAAACCTCAGTTAGTATTTGAGAGGTCCCACAGGACTGAATAAGGGCAATGTCCCAATTTTCTAAATAATGAAGAGATATTCAGCAAAATACAAACCAATGAACTTTACTTCAATTCATGGGAAAATTCTAGTGATGGCTAGCAAGCATCTAGAAAAACAAGGAGAAATCACAAAAAAAAATCAATATGGCTTTAAGATCGGGTCATGCCAGACTAGCCTTTCTTTTTTTTAATGAATTACTGAACTGTATCTAAGGGAAAAGCTGCAATGTTACCCAGGCCTTTGAAAAACATCAATAGGCCTTCTCATACTATTCTTATGGAAAAGAAATGAGCTAAATAATGGTACAACTGGATGGATGTAGAACTGGTTGAATGGGAAGACTTAGAGTAAACATTAAAAGTTCAATGTCACCTTGGAAGAAGATGTCCAGTGGAGTAGGCCAGGTATCTGTCCCTGATCATATTCTTTCAAACATTTTTATTGATGATTTGTAGAAAGGCATAAGTGACCCATTTATCAAATTTGCAAATAACATAAAATTGGAAAGAAAAGCCTAGCACATTGGATTCGAAGCCAGAATTCAAAAAATATCTCAAGAAGCTAGCAAATTGTGAATTAATACAACAAAACTTTTTCAGGATAAAATCTTATTTTGATCCAGGAAGTTGAACTTCACAACTATAAGATATGAATGAAAGTCTGGTTAAATAACAATTTGTCAGGGCAGCTAGGTGGCGCAGTGGATAGAGCACCAGCCCTGAAGTCAGGAGAACATGAGTTCAAATCTGGTCTCAGACACTTAACATTCCCTAGCTGTGTGACCCTGGGCAAGTCACTTAACCCCAATTGCCTAAGCAAAAAAATAAATAAATAAAATAACAATTTGTCTGGAAAACTCTGAGAATTTTAGTGGATATATATCTAAATATGAGTCAACTGTATAACATGAAAGTCCAAAAAATGAATTCCATCTTGGGCTTTAAGAAGAGGCACATAGCACTCAGGAATAGGGAGATGAGCCTTCCTATACTTTGCAATAGTCAATTGACATCTGTAGTATTTTGTCCAGTTCTGGGCACCACAATTTTGGAAGGATATTGATAGGTTAAAGAGCATACAAAAAGCTACCAGGATGTTGAGGGGTCCCAGGTGCATTCTATTTGAGAATCAGCTTAAGGAAGTAGGGATATTTAGCTTGGCTAAGAGGAGACTCAGACAAACATGCTATCTGTCTTCAAGTACTCAAAAGGCTTTTTCATGGATAAGGGATTGAATTTGTTCTGTTTGATTCCCCCACACACACCCAGAAGACTGAACAAGGAGCAATGGCAAGAAGTCATTACAAAGCAAATTGAGTCTTGCTAAAAGGACAAACTTCCTTCCACTTAGTACAATCCTAAAGCAGAATGGACTGTCCTAGAAAGTAACCAGTTCTTCTTCATTGGATATCTTTAAGCAAAGGTTAGATGACCACTTGTCAGTTATGTTTTAAAGGACATTTTTTTCTATTATGTATTGAACTGTAAAGCTCCTGACATTTCTCCAATTATAAAATCCTCTGATTCTGTG
>JAJPUD010018631.1:0-11487 GCA_023553655.1 Myrmecobius fasciatus | reverse complement strand
GAACACTTTCCTTTGCTCATAAACATGGTAGGAAATATATCATTTGTTTATAAAACCATATGAACTTGGGATAAAAGATAATACAATATATAAATACAGAATTTTGTTAGTGATCTGGGCAGTGACATGGTATAACAGAACAAAACAGTAAATGAATGATATTTGGAGTCAAGCAGTTTTGAGTTCTAATCCTGTTTTTGATACTTATTAATTGTGTGACATTAGACAAGGAATTTAACCTCTCTTTGCCTCAAGGAAGACTTATCTAGTCAATCATAAGCAAAGGGTTTTTTCATATTTAATTTCCTTAAGTGCTACACACAGAGAATGCTGAGTTCATTCATTATGCTATGAGTAACATAAATATGATATCATTCTGAGGCATCATATTCTTTGGTCTGAGTAATTCTGATTCTGATACTCTCAGTTCTCCATATCACTTTGCCTAGGTAGGTTCTGCCTTCTCTGAATACTTAGAAGTTTCTTAATAATGCCCCAGGTCCATACTGGGAAATAGTTATAAAAAGATAGTTTTTATATTTCAATAATTCTTTGCTCCTCCTCTCTACTCCTTGGATGGCATCTGAGATAGATCCCAAGCAATACTGAATTCTCCTCTAACAGGACAATTTTATAGTGAGATTCTTTGTGTTACAACCCAATTCCTGTGTACAAAAAAATTGGGGGAGGGACAGCTAGTTGATGTAGTGGATAGAGCATCAGCCCTGAAGTCAGAAGAACATGAGTTCAAATTTGACTTCACTTAACACTTCCTAACTGTGTGACCCTAGGCATGTCACTTAACCCCCAATTGCCTCAGGAAAAAAAATGGGTGTGATGAAAAGGAGGGGAAGGATTTTATGGCCACTATCTTTTTTATTTTTAACACTTCCTGACAAAGGGAAGACTTAATTACTGCTACAAAGAACTAGTTAATTTTTTAAATTAAAAATCATTATCAAAAACCATAAGATAAATGTATAAAATTTGCAAAAATCGTCCCCAAAATTCTTAGCCTTTAACAAGGCAGAACCAAATGGATTAACAAAAACAAAGAAGTAAAGAAAATACTTTTGATTTCTTTTCATTTCCAGATCTACCAGAAGTTTTACCACCATTGACTCTATTTTCCTTCTGTTTTTTTTTCTTTTTAATAAATGAATTTTATATACCAGCAATTGAGAACCAACATAAAAGATTTCATCAAAAAATATATGAAATAAAAAGAAGATGAACTGGAAAGAACAGGGATTACTGGTAGAGAGTTTATGTGTTGCACTGGTATATGTGTAAAAATGAAGTAGGCTACAAGCACATTTGGTGTACTTCTTATTTTGGGAGAAGAAGTGGAAAAAAGGCATTGATAGGCTGAAATCTGCATCAATAGAGGAATATCCACATTGACAATATCCATTTGATTATCTGGATAAAATAATTATAGTCAATATATGTATAGTTTTTTCTGCTGATTTTACTCTGCATTACAATACATAGAATTTTCCACATTTCCTTCTATGCTTCAAAAGTATTGTCTTATAGTACTTCAATATTATATTCTATTGATATACCATAATATGTATATGCAAAAAACTCATTTTAATATGGTCATTAATGTACATAATTCAGGATTGTCAGTATTTTCAATTTGTTTCATCTTATAAAGTTTTAAATCACTTAATAATCACAGCAAGTAATATTAACAGCAAAACTGGTCCTTATCTCAAAACTATTTTCATAACATGCTATTAAAAAGACTTCTCTCCAATCCATATACTATTTTTAGGTTCATATCTATGGACTTATATCTATATAGAGTATAATTCTGGAAACTAGGGATATACAATTCTGATGAACGCGGATCTTTTCAACAATGAGATGATTTATGCCATTTCCAATGATCTTGTGATGAAGAGAGCCATCTACACCTGGAGAGAGGATTGTGGGAACTGAGAGTGAATTACAACAAAGCAATGTTGTTATTTGCTTGCATTTTGTTTTTTCTCATTTTTTTTCTTTTTTATCTTATTTTTCTTGTGCAGCAAGCTAATTGCATAAATATGTATGCATATTTTGGAATTAACATATATTTTTACCATATTTAACATATTTTGGATTGCTTGCCATCTAGGGGAGGGATTGGGAAGAAGAGAAGAATTTGGAACACAAGGTTTTGCAAGGGTTAATGTTGAAAAATTATCCATGCATATGTTTTGAAAATAAAAAAAGCTTTAATTTTTAAAAAGGAAAAAAAGAAACTAGGGATATAAAGACAAGGTAAAAAATAGTTTCTGCCATCAAGTACCTAACATTCTGCTGAAGGGATAAAATCATTCATTCATTCATTCATTCATTCATTCATTTCAGAATAAGCACCAAGTTTATATAGAACCTAAATACAATAAGTCACATCATTTTTAAAATTAGATAATGGAAGGAGTTACATAACTGTTGGTGGGAGAGAACGGTTTCTTTAAATAAATAAGTAATAAATATTTTCAAAAAATAAAATAGATAATTTTTAAATATATTTTTAAAACTTTTACACAAATAAAATCAAAGCAACTATGATAAATTTGTCGGGAGGGCTGGGGGAAATCTTAGAACAAATATCTCTGATAAAGGTTTTATATTAAAAATATAGAAACAATTGGTAACATATGTAACAAGAGCCAGTCCCTAATAGATAGATAGGCAAAGAATATGTACAGGTGGTTTTTAAAGGGAGAAATTCAAATTACCAATAACCATATAAAAGAATGCTCCACATCACTAATCATAAGCAAAATTCACAGTAAAACAGTTCTGAGGTTTCATCTTATGTTTTTCAATTTGACAAAGATAACAAAAAATAAAATAGCATAATTGAAGACAGGCAGACAGCTGTTGGAAGAGTTATGAATTAAAGCCACTATTTTATAATATAATACATTTTAGAAACATGCAAGAAAAGTCACTGGGTCTTTTGACCCAGTGATAGCATATATACCACAAGGAAGTCAAAGAAAGAGTAAAAGGTTTCAAACTTTCAAGAATATTCATAACACTATGCTTTCATGACAGCAAAGAACTGGAAACAAAGTGGGCACCAATCAACTGGGGAGTGGCTGAAGAAATTGTGGTACATGAATGTAATGAAATAGTATTTCACCATAAGAAACAAAAAATATAAAAAATTCAGGGAAATTTGGAAATACTTATGTGAAATGATACAGAGCAAAGTAAGCAGAACCAGAAAAATAATTTAGAACAATGACTACAATGATGGAAATTAAAACAACACTGGAAAATTTTAGAGCTCTGATCAATGCAGTCACCATTCATGACTTCAGAGGGTAGCCAATGAAGCATGTTTTTCTCATCTCAGGAGAAAGGTGGATTGCAGGGTATGGAATAAGGTGTGCCTTGTCAAAACTAATGTGTGCATTTGTTTTAAGTAACTGTATTCCTCTGTTACAAAAATCAGATCAATGAAGAAGAGAAGTCATTGGAAAGTAAAATTATGTTTAGAAAAAGCATAAATAACATTTTTTTACCAAAAAAAGAGAGGAAAGTAAAATGAAGAAGTTGGACACACACACACACACACACACACACACACACACACACACACACACCCCAAAGGAATTATCCACTAAATTCTGTAGTATTCTGTTATGATAGTACAATAACCTAAGGAAAGTGTGCCTTCCCTAGAATGTGATCAAGAACTCATTGCTGAGACTTCTTCTGTACAAATGTGTTAACACTATGGAACTAAAATATTTGCTTAACTAAGGTGTCTCATTTTACCTCAATATTTCAGTGAATCATTCACATCATCCATATGAGTATTCCCTCCAATGACACAGATCACAATTCATCTATACCTTCTAATCCTGTATGATTCTTGTTTTTGTTCTACTATAAATTTTCTGATGGAGACATTTGATGTGCCAGAGCCTTTCTATATGTCTCTGAACATCTCATGAGTACCAATAGAGTACACCATATTTCTTTTTCTGGTTATGTGGCTATCCCACTTCCTTTTCCAATCACACTCTCTTGAATAATATATGCTGACTTTATGTGAGGAATACACATATTTGTTCCAAGAAGGGGTTCTACTGGGGGTGGAAGTGCAGTGGGAGCAATAGGTGGAAGGGATAGTATTAGATTGTCCAGTTCTGTTCTCTCCAAGTCTCAGACTGCTTGGCCAGCCTCAAGACTACACAAAGGAATCAATACAGATGAGTTTTTCCTCAATCAAATCCTTCAAAACTCTCTCATGCCAGTTGTGTAGTACAGTGGAAGAGCTTGTCAAGACTCCCATTCTTTAGGATAGTCCTTATTACTGATGAATTACTGCTTAAGTCCAGTTATATATTCCTCTTTCATAGTGCATGGAGTCACTAGTAAAAGAAGCAAAATAAACATTTATCAGGAGCCAAATCTTTATATATGTAGGAGCCCATTGGTCTAGTGAAGGAGATAGGGTCTCCAGAATCTGATCAAGAGACCAATTTCTGGCATAGATTAAACTTGATTGTGAAGAGTACTAATGCCTGATGGATCTGGACAATTCTGGATATGTCATTTCTGTTTAACAGTAGAGATTGCATGGGTTCTACCTATCTTGTTAGAAGAATCATCTAAATCACCCTTTTTATTATAGTTAACTCTAGACAAAGGGTTACTGTATGAATCCTTCCCTTTGCCATCTATTCAATACCAGCTAGGACCCAATAACAAGTAAGTAACAACTTTTCATATGTAGCATATGCAAGGGTCACTTTGGGAAATTTCCAAGACCAAAAACTTAACCATTACTTTTTCTGACCACAACCTGGATGCCTGCTAAAGATTTTCCTCAAACTAGCTTTTTTAGAGAGAGATCTGTAAAATCATGAGCTCCTCAGGGTCATAAGAGCCCAAGAAGAGACATTTATAGATTTTTGAACTTTTAGTTCTGTAACCTATTCTAACCCCAACTCACAAAAGATTATGATTGAATTGTGGTTGACTAAGAAAATGAAAACCATCAGGATAGTCAGATGGGGAATGTTGATTCTCCAAAATATTAATAGTCCAGTAAGCCTATGAAATTTCTTTTTAGATTGTGGAGAAATGAATAGTTTTTACTTATTCTTACCTCTGCCATGAATTCTCTGGGTTTTTTCTCTCAACTGCATTCCTCAAAATGTGATTGAGTGGTCAAGGCAGCCTAGATTTTCCTTAGGACTGATTTCACAACTCTTGTCTCCAACATGGACCACTAATTCTCTAAGGCCCCAATCATAGTCTCAACCAGTCCAGTCACCATTATGATATAATGTCCCCAGAAAGGGGTTCTTTTGCGTCTATTCATAGCAGAATATAAAAAGAGAAGAAAGGGTTTTGTTTCAGATTAATTTAAACCACAGGAGCAGAGGGTGGGAGGGACAAGCATTGGTGAGGTTAATAATCTCATACCAGTCACCCTGGGCCTGGACTATTTGGTCTACAGTATTGATGGATAAGTTGGGAGTAGCTATAGTGATGAGCATGATGACTTTTTTCCACTCCCTATAGGAAAGAAGGAAACAAATCCCTACCATATACTACCCTAGGCTCAGCACTGTACAAATATTATCTCACAACAACCTTGGGAGGAGGATGTTATTATTATCCCCATTTTATAATTGAAGAAACTGAAGTAAAGAAAAGTTGGGACTTAGTGTCTAAGGACAGATTATCCCCATAAATCTCCAGGTGCCATCTTTCTTCCTCATGGGCTACATAGAATTTTGTAAAGGAATTTGGTATAACAAAATATTACTGCTTCCTCCATTTCTGCATTTCCATCACTTTCAAACCTTCTTCTCCATCCCAGCCTATAGATCTCATATTGTTTGTTATTAACCACACAGGATGGTTTGGGAAACTCCAAGGGTTTCTACTTGACCATAATCACAATAGAGGTTGCCAAAAAGGTGCCCACAGGTAGTAACTCCCAAAAGCTCATGATACTGAGCTCTATCCATGCTCTATTCCCTCTTATACCCCATAGATAATCCACATGGAATAAAGGCTTTAGAATGTATTAGATTTATTTGGATGAAGCTAAAAGTCCCCTCCTCTTCCAATGCTGAACTTCACAGTACAATTTTACTAACATCCCCAAACACTAGATTCTTACCAACCTCATGTTTCAGGAGGCTTACCTAAAGTTCCCACCAGAAGAGAATATCATTACCCTCTGCTTACCCAGAAGATAGTGGTGTCTCTATACCTAAATCTCCTTCCCCTGTCCCTAGAGCATTCATTTATATTTTGACAGCAATGTTTTCCCAGGCCACAGCTATTCCAATCTCCAGCTCAAATTTCACTAGTTGATTAGCCACACCTGTATAATTATTGATTGGGGAGAACCATAACTAAATTCTAGTGAGATTCTGCCCAAAAGACATTATCAAATTACCTCTATATAAATCCAATTTGTTTGATTCATTTCCTTTAGGAACTTCATCCCTTCCCTTGAAGACTCTGTTGTAGACAGGACTGCAAATGGGAATTTATCTTTTAGGGGCTTTGCATATGTAACTCTTCCTCTTAGCCACTTAAAAAGGGACAAATAGTAGTTTCCCTGGCAACATATAACTGATTCAACTAGTCCTGAAGTAGGACTCCCCAAACCTGTGGAACATGCTATTGAGAGTTGGTCTGTCTTGGTTCCAGTGGACCATGCCCTCAGCAGTCACTGCTCCACTAATTCATCAGATTACTATTTGAAAGTCTCTTGCAACCTCCCCAGTTATCTGGTGATGAAAGCCTTCCCACACCCTACTCCCTCAATGGCAGAAATTGTTCTCTAGAGAGAAGTAATAAAATAAACCCAAAGCTTTTTTACACCAATTCTCACTCCAGCTTTCAATCTCCATTCTTGACTCTGATCTCAGAGTCACTCAATTAAACATCTGGCTTTGAATCTGTGCCCATTATTTCCGTCTTCAACTTAGAGACCCTTACTTCCATCAGCAGAGCCCTTTTTACTTGTACAATCACAAACATTAACAGCCCTTCAGCTTTCATGATATGATTCTGAAAAGCTGAGGGCTCTGTCTCTAGTTGTTGAATGTGCTAGGCCAATTAACTTTAATCATTATGTTAATAGTCCAACTTCTGCAGAACAATCAATCTGCAACTAGAAAATATTGGATCTGATACTTTCTTTACTATCCCTAGATGTCTCTTCCAACCCCTACTGAGCTAATTGTTCTGTGCCAGTGGGGACTAGATTCATAAACTACTAGAAGGGTCATTATTTCCTATGGTGCTGTATCTGGTCATCCATTCACCTCATTCTCAGCATTTGCATCACCCTTCCCCTACTTTAACCATGAAATGAGCCACCATGGCATCTAATTCAATTATAAACTATGTCAAATATTAGGAGGCTGCTTGACTCAAACCAGTCTCCTGGTAGTTATATTTGGCGATGAAATAAATTCAGACACTCAGAGGTGTTTCAGTAGTTAATAAAATTAGGTTTACTTAACTATAGCAAAGGGAAAATATTCAACAAGGATACTGAAGCACTTAACTTGGATAGACAAACCACCATCACTTCCACACAGAAACTCATTTGGTCATCATGGCAGAGTATCATGACTTGTGAGAACTTCATATTTCTCTCAGCTCCACATAAAGGAGCCTTTTTTTGCCTTTGGATGAATAAGAATCTATATCAATATAGCCAGAGGCTTCCAGTGTAACTTAATACTTAGCTAATCAAGTCCCAAGGACAGGTTTATCACCTCTTAAGGGAAAACTAGGCCAACCTATATTTGTGGTGGGATGTGGATAAAAGGAACCTTTGAATATACTTGTCCTATTCTCTCTTTCCCCCCTTCCCATTACCCCTGAGAAGTATTAAATAGTTCAGTTTTTACTTAAAGGAAGGGGAACCTATCACCTCTTGAGACAACCTATGACACTTTTGCACAGTAGGAAGTTTTTCCCTGACTGTGCCTAAATTTGCCTTCTTTGTAACTTCCAGTGATTCTTCCTGGGGCCAAAACAAAAAAGTTTATTCTCTTTTTCACATCTTAGTCCTTCAAATACTTGAAGACAACTAAAATGTTCATCCTTAGTGTACTGTCTGCTCTAAGCTACATATCCCCAGTTCCTTTGATTGATTCTCATGTCACCATCTTGATTTCCATTCTCTGGACACCCTCTACCTTATCAATGTCTTTCTGAAAACTTAGTACCTGGGAGCAGAGCCAAGATGGTGGAGTGAAAATGTGACTCTCTGTTTCCTCCTCCAATCATCTCTCACAACAACAATAAAATAAGCCTCTGAACTGATCTTCAAGTCAACGAATCCAGAAATATTTGAACACTGCTTTCAGATATCTCTGAAGAACTTCATATCAGGTTTGTTTAACTCAGACAGAGGAATAAACAGTCCACTAGGTACAGCCCGGAGGTGAGGGTGGGACTCAGCTCAATGTGGCAGAAACTCCAAACTCCAAACACCTTGAGTTTATCTGAGGTACTCAGGACACTATGCCCTCATTGGGGGCAGGTGTTCTGGCAGACTTGCCTTGTTTAAGGAGTAATTCGGACTTAGTCCTAGCCCCCACCGGCCCAAAACCTTAAATTAATTCACAGAATTCCCCCAGGGCAAAGTTCTTCAGCCGCCGTTTTTCCAACCCTTAAAGAGACATCCACGCTATCTAAAAAAAAAAAAATGAAGAAGGAAAAGAGGGCTCTCACCATAGACAGATTCTATAGAGAGAAAGAAGGGCTGACCCCAGATCCCGAGGTTCCTTTACACAAAACTCCAGAGGAAGTTATTACGGACCATCACTAGTCCCCTTTTCAAAAGGACTTTCTGGAAGATTGCATAAAGAACCTCAAAAGAGAACTGGAGAATAAATGGGAAAATAAATTGAAATCAATGCAAGAAGGATACAATATCCTGCAAGAAGGATATAATGCCCTGCAAAAGAGATATGAAAAAGACACCAATGTATTGAAAAATAAAATTAGTGAAGTGGAAAAAGAGTGCAATGAACAAAAAAATTCAATTGGCCAGTTACAAAAGGAGCTTAAAAAGGTAACTGAAGAAAACAACACTTTAAAAATAAAAATTGAACAAATGCAAGTGAATGACTCAATAAGACTTCAAGAATCAGTCAAACAAAAACAAAAAAATGAAAAATTAGAAGAAAATATGAAATATCTCCCAGGAAAAACAACTGACGTGGAAAATAGATCTAGGAGAGACAATCTAAGGATTATGGGACTTCCTGAAAGCCATGATGAAAAAAAGAATCTAAACACTATCTTCCAGGAAATCCTAAAAGAAAACTGCCCTGAGATTGTAGAATCAGAAGGCAAAATCACCATTTAAAGAATTCACCCATCACCTCCTGAAAGAGAACCCAAAATTAAAACCCCAAGGAATATCGTGGCTAAATTTCAGGATTATCGCACCAAGGAAAAGATTCTGCTACAGCTAGAAAGAAACAATTCAAATACCGAGAATCAATAATTGGAATCACACACGATTTGTCAGCCTCCACATTGAAGCATAGAAGGGCCTGGAACCAGATATTCTGAAAGGCAAAGTAACTTGGATTACACCCAAGAATAAACTATCCAGATAGAATGAGCATTATCCTCCAGGAAAGAAGATGGTCATTTAATGATATAGGTGAATTTCACCCATTTCTAATGAAAAGACCAGATCTGAACAAAAAATTTGACCTCCAAACACAGAACTCAAGAGAAGCATAAACAAGTAAAAAGGAAAGGTCTCTTGAGAACTTTATTTCTACTATGGGGATACTTAAAGTTTGGGGGTATAATTAACTAGATATTATTTTGATAATATGAAAAAGAAAACTAGAGGGGGAAAGGTTGTCATACTGGGGAAAAGAGGGAAAAAGTGGTAAAATAAGATCTTTTAAAAAAGGAGGTAAAAACAAGGTAAAATCTCTTGAAGAGGCAAAGAAAACCTAATATAATTGAGAGAAAGAGGGAAGGGAGATGAGCATTGTGTAAATCTTACTCTCATCGGGTTAGCTCTAAAAGAGTATATCAGACACTTGATTTCACATAGAAACTTGTCCATTGCTAGAGGGAAGTGGGAGGTAAAGGAGGAAAAGAAAGGGATAAATGAATAGAAAGGAAAATAGAAGAATCAGGGGAAAGGAGTAAAAAAAGGGAGAGGGGATCTAAAGGGTGGTAGATTGTTTGGGGAAGGGGGTCATCAAAAGCAAAGTATTGAGGAGAGGGGAAGGGAGAAAGGGGAAAGGAAAGGGAAAAACATAACTTGGGTAAATAAGATGGCAGGAAATAAAGAATTAGTTATTCTAACTGTGAATGTGAATGGGATGAACTCTCCCATAAAGTGGAAGCAGATAGCAGACTGGATTAAAAACCAGAATCACTCAATATATTGTCTATAAAAAACACATCTAAAACATAGTGACACATATAGGATGAAGGTAAACGGCTGGAGCAGAACCTATTATGCTTCAGGTGAACAAAAAAAAAGCAGGGGTAGCAATCCTTATCTCAGATCAAGTAAAAGCCAAGATAGATCTAATCAAAAGAGATAAGGAAGGAAACTATGTTTTATTAAAGGGTACCAAAGATAATGTAGCAATATCAATACTAAATATATATGCACCAAATGCAATAGCACAAAAATTCCTAGGGGAGAAATTAAGAGAGATGCAAGAAAAAATAGAAAACCAAACTATACTAGTGGGGGATCTCAACCTTGCTCTCTCAGAATTAGATAAATCAAATCACAAAATAAACAAGAAAGAAATTAGGGAGATAAACCAATTGTTAGTAAAGTTGGGTATGATAGATCTATGAAGAAAGTTGAATGAAGACAGTAGGGAGTTTACTTTTTTCTCAGCAGTCCATGGAACCTATACAAAAACTGACCATGTGTTAGGGCATAAAAACCTCAAAATCAAATGCAAAAAGGCAGAAATAGTAAATTCATCTTTTTCAGATCATGATGCAATAAAAATCACATGCAATAAAAGGCCAGGAGAAAATGGAACAAAAGTTAATTGGAAATTAAATAATCTAATCCTGAAGAATGAATGGGTGAAAGAGCAAATCATAGACACAATCAATAATTTCATCCAGGAGAATGACAATAAGGAGACAACATAGCAAAATTTGTGGGATACGGCCAAAGCAGTTATAAGGGGCAATTTTATATCTCTAGATGCTTACTTGCATAAAATAGAGAAAGAAAAGATCAACAAATTGGGCTTATTATTAAAAAACCTAGAAAAAGAACAAATTAAAAACCCTCAATTAAATACCAAATTGGAAATTCTAAAAATAAAAAAAGAAATTAATAAAACTGAAAATAAGAAAACTATTGAATTAATAAATAAAACTAAGAGTTGGTTCTACAAAAAAACCAACAAAATAGGTAAGCCTTTAGTTAATTTGATAAGAAAAAGGAAAGAGGAAAATCAAATTGTTAGT